>JASCZW010011464.1:0-31917 GCA_034211315.2 Aedes japonicus
GTAAATATTTACCTGCACTTAGTAATTCAAAAAGACCAAAAATGAAAAAGTGCCACTAAGATGCGTCTTACAACGATAATGTTCGATCAGCATTGTGACCGGAATGAGCAATAACAGAGAAAGATCTCACACTATTCAGGTATCTGTCAATCAAAGGTCTGTTATTATGTGTGCACCAAGTATATGTATAATTTGACACCAAACTACTGCATACATCTTTAATTTTGTTAGATTTTCCCATAAAACAGTAAAATGAGCAATGGATATTTATTTATCCATTGCTCATTTTACTGTATTTTATGGGAAAATCCAACAAAATTAAAAGACATATGCGAATAGTTTAGATGCTCAAATTACATAATTTTGGGGAAATACTGCCATATTTAATTGCACATATAATAATACTGTTGCTTTATTTGATAGATTTACCGGTCACAATTAGATTATCCGAAGATCTTTTCATATCTTTTATTGCTCATTCCTAATTTTTAATGCTGATCACATCTATTTGTTGGCACAGGCCTTAATAATTTAATGGCACTTTTTTCATTTTTTATTGCTCAAATCTCTTTTAATTGATGATTAATTATGCTGCCATTAAAACAGTTGTGAGCAATAAAAATGGAGGGAGGAACTCACCAAAATATTTACAATTTAAATAACTTACGGAACGTCCATTAATTATGTCACGAAAAAAGTGACTGTCTTGCGGATACCTCTTGTGACCCTTTGCTCGGATCAGCTGATGTCCTTTTTATGATGATGCCGATGGGCATCATTCCTGCTAAAACACACTGTGTGGTATGCGCTGACCACACTAAGGCACATTAGCCTGTGGGTACTTTCGAGCTTGCCGAGGTAGCTCTTAGAACTCAGGGACCTCAATGTAGACAGGGCGACGCTGGTCAGGAGCCTGCGCTTGCTCCCCTGTAACTCTGACCTATTCAACATCATGCGGGATAATGCCGATATGGCCATAGAGGCTTTCTTGTAGGCGTAGTCGACGTTGCTGGCAAATGACAGCTTATCTCCGATCATGACCCCTAGCACCTCAAATACCTCTTCGATTCGATTGTGCAGTTACCTGCACTAATCGTCGCGTGTTGTTCCACTCTGGTTGTGACCTCAGTCTTATGGTGGGCTAGCTCCAGTTTTCTGGAACTCATCCATCTCTCCACAATGCCAATGGACTGTGAGGCCGTTAGCTACACCTCTTCAATGGATTCACAATAAAACCTCTAGGGTGATAAGTCGTCTGCATACGATCCTCACCCAACTCAAGTCATAGTACCTCATCGTACATCGTGTTCCATACTGGATCCAGGATCGAACTATGTGGGACGCCTGCGATGATCTGAACACGTGTCTAGCCTACCTCTGTATTGTACACCAGTACGCGATTCTGAAAAAAACTTTCCAGAATCTTGTACAAGTAACCAGGAATATGGAGGCGTTGGAACGAGTAGGCTATGGCCACCCAATTGGCGCTATTGAATGCATTTCTCATGTCAATGATGACCACTGCAGAGTAGTGCTCCCTCGCCTCTTGCGTTGGATTACCAATTCGGCCGTCTTGGTGACGGACAGAATGGCATGCACCGTCGACTTTCCTTTACGAAAGCCAAACTGATTCTTAGACAAACCATCTATACCCTCCGTGTATTTTGTCAGACTGTTGAGGATAACCCTCTCGAGCACCTTACCCGCTGTGTCCAACAGACATATAGGTCTATATGCCGATGGATACCCTAGTGGATTCCCTGACTTCGGTAGCAATACTTGAGTCTGGATTTTCCAGGCGTCCGGGAAGACGTCCTCTTCCAAACATCTTTGCATAACCACCCATAACATTTCGGGAGCCAGCAAGATAGCCGTCTTGATGGCCAGGTCCGGAATACCATCCGGTCCTGGCGCTTTGTTCACCTCTAGCGACTTTGCTGTTGCAATGAGCTCATCGTTCGTCACCATCATCTCGTCATCGGCCCCCGTTGTGCCGTTATCAATGCCCACGTGGTCACGGGTGTTCGGCGGAGCCGTCCACCTTTCCGTCACTATGACAGCGTTAAGGTCTGGGATACTGGAACGCTGGTCATGGGACAAATCTACGGCGGCGGGGGGCCATGGACTCGGGTCGAGGCTCGGAAAGAGTCCCCCAACGATCACCTGCAGCAGCTTTGATGAACGCTCGGTTGGAGCCAGCAATCCTCTCTATCATCCGGTTTCCCGGCACACATCAAGCATTTGGGGGGACCTTTGCAATCCCGCGCCTTGTGGCTAGTGCTGCCACACCTTCTGCATATATCTGGGTCTCCTATCTGGGCCTTTGCACTCCCAGGGCATGTGTCCGCTCTCTAAGTATCTGAAGCATGCCTTTGGCGGCTTGTGTAGGCTAAGTGGGCATATAGACAATTTCACCACTATCCACGTCGCGTTCGTGTCGACTGCCACTACCCTCATGGTTGCCACTTGGGTCCCGACCCTTCCTCAGACGTATGTCTGGGGCAGCAGCTTCGACCTTGCACTGTTCCTTCAGTGTAGTGGAGATCTCGTCTACCTCGATGATCTCTTCCAGGTTTTTACATTGGATCGTCACCGAGACGAGGGCCGCGCACCTCCACACCCTCACCTGTCACCTGTCTTGCCAGGTCTCTGTACGCCGGGCCCTTTAGCGTTGTTGCCTTTTTCAGCTCCAGTATTCTCCGCTCATCGGCGCCTAGGCCTGCAAATTTTAGCGTCCTCGCGCATCAATTTCAAGACCTCCGAGTGCTTTGACGCCTCTTTCTTGAAGATGAGGGCCTCTCCACGGTTACGCTTGCGGGCAACCTGTCGCTTGTCCTTTTCGTTTTTTGTCCTATTCCCCTTGTCGTGTACAAAACGATAGAACAGCATTCCACTCAGTAGTCGAATGCCAACACAATTGTTATACACCCTACACAGCACCAGTACACTCCATTAGTATCGCCTCAATAGGCATAGAATACCACCATGCGACCACTCTTGATCGCATAACAGCTGGATATAAAAGCAACACGCACTACCGGTCACGTTATTTCAGTTCAAACCAAACTATTGTTAACAACAGAAGTCTGAAACATAGTTTAAAAAGCCAACGCGACGCAGTGAAGATTTCAATTTCTCCCTCCGATCGAAGACACACAATCAGCCTTTTTCAAGGCTAGCGTTGAAGAGTTTCTCCACCGTAAAACCGAACCAGTGACCTACCCCAAAATCAATCCATCCGCCGTTGCCAGGCGTGAGAGCTACCGAAGAGGATTCCCGTGCGTGGACACCCCTTTTTCGGACCTTGTTCCAGTGGCTTTTCCTGCCACACCTGGGGTCATCAACCGTCCCCCTCCTAGCACCAGTGTCTGCTTCTGTGCTAGTTATGGCTGTTTTCTTTGGGGCCCTGCCGCTCGGACCCCCTTCGGCGCTTGAGAAAATGCGCAAGCTAGATGTCGCGCCTTTCGCGCTGGGCTTAGCGCCGGGGCGCTCTTTTTGCGGCCAGCCGGATTTGTTTCAAGGCTTTATCCCTCGCCCTTTCGGAGGCTGCTAGCCGTGCCAACTTTTTGGCACTTTGCTTAGCTAGGAGCTTAGCCTCTAGTTCTTCCCTCTCCTTGCATGCACCCTGAGCTGTCATGCGTAACCTAAGGAGGTTCTTCGCAATGTTGTTACGCGATGACGTGAAGCCAATAATTGTGTCCAATTGCTCAGACACCTCCAGCATTTTAGGAAGGATTTTCCGCATCCTATCCATGGCCCGGATGAGTCCTGGCCCATCCATGGCCACGCCTAGCTTGGTGACACCTGCATACAATGCCGTAGCACTACCGCACGTGTCGTTCACGTCAATCCCACCGTTTTTCGCCACCTTTGGCGAACGGATTTGCTTTCTTCTGGCTTTTCTTCGTTTACTCAATGTTGTTGGGTCCCCCTCCAGCCGCTATCCAAGCCCACGTGGAGCAGTCGCTAATGTGATCCCATGGTTGTCTATGCAAGCAGGGAGGCCATTCGAGGGTTGACACGGCCTTTCATGGGGAACCGTGTTCAGAGCCGGATCAGCGTAAGACAGGTATAGGGTTATCTGAGCCTACTGCCGCCCGACTGGCGAGGTCGGCCGGTGGAGAATGGAACGAACTGGAGGCCTGCCAGGGTTTTAATGGGACGGAGAAGACCTGTGCCGCGGGAACCTCGCCATTTCCTGCTCGATGTCACCCGGCAGTACTGAGGGAGACGACACAGGCGCCAGCCCGAATACAACGGTGCCACTCATTATTATTTTCGCAACCTGTTGGAAAAATTGGGGTTTAGTCGATAAGAGGAGCTTAAAGATACCAAGGTGCACCGCGGGGGGCGAACCTCAAGCAAAAGAGGTCTAACTTGTGATGGCTGAACTGTGTCGACAGCAGAGTACATACTGCAGGAAGACAGAGCATGACAGGGACACTCCCAAGGAAGCAGCGTTACGGATCAGACGGGGACACGTGCACTGATCGTGGAGGAATTCAGATCAGAACTTCCGGATCCAAAGATTACACCCTGACAACTAAGTGCAATGTTAAGGTGGTTCTCTACTAGTATGAGACGTGGACATTGCTCGAGGAGGACCTGCAAGTACTTGGTGTACTCGAATGTTGCGTGCTTAGGACCACCTTTGCAGGAGAACGGTGTGTGTCGGCGAATGATGCTTCACGAGCTACGGCGAACCCAGCATCCAGGAAGTCGCGAAAGTTGTAAGGATACGTTGGGCAGGGCTTTTCGCGACAACGCCGGACAAAAGGACAAAAACCCTGCAAGGATAGTGTTCGTCTTGAATCTATCCAGTCTAAGAAGACGTGAAGCGTTGCTGCGCTAGGTGTGGGGATCAGATTCAGCAAGATCTGGCGAGTGTGGGCCGTCAACGAGATATGATAGAAGCTGTCATGAACTGAGTTCCTTTGTGAAATATTGGAGACGTGGTTTTGACTCTGTTGTTACGCAATAGATTCTTAGCATAGCTGGTGGTGAAACTTGCAATACTATGTGTAGTATACAGAGTATGTATGAAGTAAGTTTTAAGATGCTTTATAGGATTTCAAGAGTATTAATTTACCATTCCATTTAGGTATAATCAATCGATTTGAGTTTAATCAACTTGGCGTGAAAAGAAGTAAATCTTGTAGTAAGCTATGCTAAAATTTGCTCACTTCGTAAGAGTGAACAAAACCAACGCAACCCGTTGATATGGGAGACCGTTAGCTATAAATAACATCTAGCTGTGTTAATTCAGTTCATTCTTGTACCGAACTTTGACAGCAACAGACTACTAGCAGCAGCAATAGTAAATCAACATTATCGAGGCTGGAAAGCTCGGTCTGGTCACGACACTGAAAGCTGAGAAAAAATACATAAGATGCAGTCAAGAAACTAGGTGTGCATTGACATTTACCCGATAAAAAAATATATTTTCTAAAAAGAGTTTGACGATTTTTTGCGTGTATTGCGCAATATCAATATGTATCATATTTCTATACGCAACAAAGCATAATTTTGCAATCACTGTTTTTTTTTGTGTTCTGTAGAGTAAAGAACAATCATTTTAAGTAAAAAAAAATTGCCATCTTCGTTTAAGACGCCATTTTAATTATTAGCAGTTTAGCGTGTTTTCCTTTTTTTTATTTTTCAAATTCCGATATGAGTTAGAACAGTATTAAATACAATATAATTTAGTTGTTTGAAATGAAAATAAATATAATGAAATCGTTTTTAGATTCCTAAAGTTCATATTCATGTTTTAAATCTAAGGTTGTGGAATTTTATCTCAGAGCTCTTCAAATATTTTTTAGATATGATTATATACTCGTTTTGTGGCAAAAAATAATGGTAGTTTTGAGTCCCTTTGATGGTTTGAACATTCTCCATTCGAATTTGCAGTTTAGCCAACGATGTATCGTAATCGAGCTGTCCCACGTAACTGAAAGACATTGTTTGTCCTTGTTGCTCTACAGACCATGCATAGAATGAGGAAGCATCTGTTATCAGCTTGTCTCTATTTGGCGTTAAGCTGTATTTGTGCGCAGCACGTTTAAGTGTTCCCGCCACTCCATCACATGGACATTTTCCGTGAGAACTGGCGTGAAAATTCCATTCTACATCCATTTGAAAATCTTTCTTCATAAATGTGATGTTGGTGAAGTTATATTTGTTCTTGTACTGACTCCCAGCTCCATCGGTGAACACGTGGGTCTTTGTTATCTGCGTAAGATTGATCTTCATGAACTCAAACAGCTTAACAAAACAGCAGTGAACCAAAACATAGTTATGCTCAAGAACAGGTGAAATAATAATTAATGTTTTATGAAGAATCTCTCCTTCGATTCTATAATAAATCACGAATGGATGAATTGTAATCATCTGCCTTGCGAAATGGTGCGATTGTATCTCGTTCTGAATGGTTACTTGTAGTTTTCTGAAAAGTCTGCGTAAACGATAGCTTCATTTGACTTCAGATTGGACTTTAGCTCAAATAGATAGTCTTTTTGTGCCTAAGAATATAAACATAAAATGAGTATTAATGGGTCATTTTTTTGTCAATTGTGTACCTTTGTGATGAAGAAATGTGGCAAGAAGCCGTTGAGCAGATTGCTGAAGTTATCTACAAACTCTTCAGGTGCGCTTGTCGTGTTATCAACAAGTTGATAGTGGTTTTCTATCGGAATCCAATTTTTAAACTTGATGATTTCTAGAGGAAATTTTTCAATTTCATCCAGTAATTTTCTACTAAAATCAATCACGTCAGAACATTCGCATTCTCAAAAGTATTGAGGAGAAGAGTTTTACATACTAAATATGTTCTGCTCAACAGTTGTCATCGTATTATCGGTAAGGCTTTCATCGCACGCAATGACAATTCGATATTTCTGCCTCATGCATACGCACACTGTATGCGTACCGAGCTTCGTAGGTATGCATTCTGAAGGTCGCATTAGCGAACGTAGAAAATCCGATTTTCAATTTGAATTAGTTTGCAAAAATTTCGTTTAGTGACCCATGAAGCAAACGTTTTTGCCTACTTTCTCGACCGGCGGGTGTCTTTACACTGATTTTATCCCGAATACCTGGCATTAACGTACTACAGTCCAAATAGTACTGTTTTGCCTCTTCCTGAGCGACCTTTTCCAATTCTGTTACCGATGTACCGGCTTCTGGAAGTTTAAGAATTCCCTTCGAAGCACGAACTTGTTGAGCCTTTTCGACGAACCATTTACCTGCAGAATTGTGGAAGATTAGCTTCCGCATGTTGATGACATTTAGCATACTTACTGCATCCTGTTTCATCCATCATTTTCTGCCTGCTCCACGAAAGAGTGAGCAATGTTAAAATTTGGAATTTGACCGGTTTTGAAGCGATCTTACAATTGTCAAGCATATCTTTGACAACTGGCACGTTAGTATCGTCATAGTACACTTCGCAATCAACCTTCAAAATTTGTTTTATTGCAATCACGGCTTGTTTGAGCATTTCGCAGCGGAAGGTTTCCCGTCGCAGCTCTCTTCTGTTGACATTCCGGATCGCAATTCGGGATAGAATTTCCGTCCAATTTCCAACCTCTTCAACGTAAACCTCATCTCCGTTTTCAACAACTTCCATCGGCTGAAAAGTACGGTTTGACTGCTGACGGGTCACTTGCAAGCGGCATGTCGTACATATTTTCTCATGAAGTTCCGGAACGGTCGTGGATCCAATAGATTCTAAAAAATTCACGATTTTCTGTGTTACACTTGTCAGTTTCGAAGATTTTCTCCAGCTTTTATGATCAGCTTTGGCAAACGGGTTGCAACAAAATTCCTTTTTGGGTACCCGTACAGTACGGTTCTTCGCCATTTTCAAGAACTTTGAACTAATCGGATGTATAAAACAAACAAACTTCCGCTATCGTAAACGAGTTTTCTTCTTCTATTTGGTTCGAAACATCAAATTGTCATGGTGAGCCAGTGAATGAAACTATATTCCCTGTTGCGCATTGACAGCCATGAATAGAATCATTTTTTCCTCGGAATTTTCATACTTATGCACCGAATTGATTGTTAAAATTAAATTGTTAAATTGTTAAAATGATTGTTCTTTACTCTACAGAACACAAAAAAAAAACAGTGATTGCAAAATTATGCTTTGTTGCGTATAGAAATACGATACATATTGATATTGCGCAATACACGCAAAAAAACGTCAAACTCTTTTTAGAAAAAATATTTTTTTATCGGGTAAATGTCAATGCACACCTAGTTTCTTGACTGCATCTTGAATTCGGATTGAGCGGTGCGCTCATAGTGAAAAATCGATATTATTGATAAAATTCAAGATGGCGGCCAAATCCAATATGGCCACCACATTTTGTTTAACATCAATTGAAAGCTTTATTTATCCTCTATACAACAGCAACTAATTTTGAAGATGTTTCAATGTAAAATTTTGTGATATAACATGTTTACTTACCTTGAAATTATCCAAAAATCGACATTTTTACAACATGTTTAGTCCCTTAGAAAACGAGGGGTCCATCAATTTGGCTCAACCAAAGCGTTTTTTATCTTGTTTCAATATATTCTAACTAATAGCGATGAAAAATTTGAAATCAAAAGATATGTGCCAATGGCGGCCTGGTTCCAGCGAGAATTACTCAGCTGTCTTTTTACCGAATGCAAATTGCCGGGTCTTTAGTTTAACACCTGCCATAAGATTTTGTACAGTCTCCTTGTCAACTTTATTTGCCGCAGAACGCCAGTTTGCCTTGAACTGTTTCTCGCTCACAACAGCTTTTTGAGTCTTCTCAAGGTTCCGCTCGACGATGGCCCAATATTATTCGATTGGCGTTGTTGACAGCACACCACTCCATGTCCTTTATTCCGTAATGGCAAGGTGTTAAACCCGGCCAAAATAGAACGGACAGGTTTGTCGCTTCAGGAGAGGCAGAAGACGTTTTTGTAGGCACTTGCTCAGATAAATTTCCTGGTTGACGGTTCCGGTCGCAATGTAACCATTGCTCTTTAAGTCACAGGTACAGATGGCCTGCCACACCGGATATTTCTTCGTGAACTTTGACAGTTTAATGTGCTTGGAAATATCTGCCACCTTTCCCCGTCCGGTTGCCGTATAAAATTCCTGTACAGTAAGTTGTTCACGATCGTGCTTTGACCGACGTGTTTTGTTTATCGTCGCGATTTGGAGTCACCACTTAATTATAAGTCGATAGTCCAGCTCGTTCAATTCACGGTGGAAGCCGCCACTCCCAGCTTCTTTGCGACATCTCGGACGGAGTGGTTGGGGTTCCCCTCAAAACAGCGGGCAAAACTTTTTGTTGTGGCCTCCGGCTTTCGATTTCTCCCCGATCCAGCTTTCCTGGCTGTCGACAAACGTTCACCGAACACTTTTAATACGTTGGTAACAGTTGATTTAGCCACATTCAACAATTTCGCAAACTTGGCATGAGAGTTGTTTGGATTTTCGCCATGCACGTGCAAAATTTTTATGCGTTGAATCCCTTCCTTCGACGATATTTTGATAACTGAAGTGCTAATCTCAAAATCAAAATAGAGGCATAAGGCTACACGCACACATCTTCAAAATGAGGGATGTGCAAATTTTTTTAATTATGAATGGAAATGCGTCAAGTATAAGTCAACCAAATTTTGACCGAAACACCCTCTATTTAGGTGATCCACTTTTCAAGCGAACTTAAACGGAAGGTGCTGCGTAAGATCTGTGGTTGAGTGCAGATGGAAGACGTAAGCTGGAGGAGGCGAATGTACCATGAAGTGCATCAGTTGCTGGGAGAACCTCCCATCGTACATACCACTAACATCGGTCGACTAAGATGGGCTGGACATGTTGTAAGAATGTCAGACGACAGCTCAGTTAAAATGATTCTCGAAACCGAACCGACGGGTACAAGAAGAAGAGGCGCACACCGAGCAGGGTAGATCGATCAAGTAGAACCTGTAGATCGATCAGGTGACCTGCGGACTCTGCACAGACAGCCAGGCAGGCGAGGTACAGCAACGGACCGAATATAATGGACACAACTTCTGTGTACAGCAGAAGCCACACCGGCCTTGGTCTGGTTGGTAAGGTAAGTTCTTCTCAAGCGTTTTGCACCTTATTCGTCTCAAGTTTCAAGCAATCATTTTGAATCACCAAACTGCGTTAGATTGTCAGTTAATTTAGTACGAAAGCTTCTATTGCCCTCTACCCGCCCTAGCCACTCATTGTCAGTCTACCGTCATTCTGTGTTGGCACTCCGAATCCATGGCTCTTTCTATCCGACTGTTAGTTTTTATAACCCAAACAACCCGACTAAGCACACACTAAACATGCATTAGAAGTGCACCTAGTACAAATATAATGAGCAATAAATTATAATATTTACTTCCTGTCTTGCTAGGTTTTTGCCTTCATAGAACAGTGTATAATGCATGCAAGTGTATGATAGTTATGTTGCCGTTTGCCAAAGAGCACTTGAATTTAAATTTCTCCCACTTCAATTCAGCATTCGGCTGGCAGACGTGAAATGGGTGCCTTCCCTCATTATTATCCTGGTACCCTCTCCTAGTATCAGTAGGGTGGATTAGCCTGCTATGATCCTTGCAGAAGCAGTTTCAATGCATCTATGATTTAACATTAAAGAAAGGATCCACCCTTACCTAGTTGCCGGGGCATGATTTTCGGGTTAATGAATGCTACTTGCAGCTGACAGAGAGAAAGAGCCTGCGGGGGTGAAAGGAACGATAAGAATCTAGCACATGGAAGTCGGTTTCCTGAGCTCCGGGTTCGGTATGTGCAATGCAGACACACATCATCGTCGTCGTCGTTGTCGTCGTCGTGATTATCATCGAAATAGAAGCGGCAGAAGCAGGAACATGAACCTAATAATGAGGACAGAGCAAGCAAGCAGATGGGTGGCGGAGGTAACCACCGACCGACTGGGGAAAACCCAAGGAAACAACATTCATAAAGATTTATTTCTTATGTTTAATTTGTATTTATCCTCGGGGTTAGTTTTGCGTGAGTCGCTTTTTCCCAACTGCTGGTGGTGGCGTTTTGTATGTTGAAATGCTGATGTGGATTTTCCGGGGCGATGCAATTTAAATTTAACGAACATGCCGTCAAGCTTTAGTAGAAAGAATCCGACAACTCGTACTAAGAAATGATATTCCACGTATCAGCTTTCCCAGCCTGCATCATTACAATTCAATCAATCACCGCGTGGACCAAGTGATGCAGTGTTGTGGTTAGCCACTTGTTTGTCCTACGCCTAGTCCCCCGTAGCATAAGTTGCGGCAAAAGGTGCTAATACCATTGTCATCAATCATTCCGAAACCGATACGCACACGTTCCAGGGAAACACCCGTGTGCATGCCGGAAGGTAATCTTTGATGTGTGTGAGATTTATGCGCATTGAATTTTGAATCATCACTCACGTTCTCGACTCGCCTCGCACATCCTCACCATAAACGTCGTCATCCTTCAAGGGGTAATTGAATAACATACTTCTGGCTCGAGCCATTTTCCACGCAGAGCTGCGTCCACGGCGGGGTGATTCACTGACGACTAGCCCGTCAACTGTGACATCAACGACATCGTCGAGAAAGCTGACGATGATGATGATGATGATGATGATGATAAAAGAGGGTACCATATGCTGCATCCCCGACATCGTCCCATTTCAAAAGGGAAAAATTGGATGAATCGGAGATTTGAGATACCCGAATGGGGAAATCAACTGCTCTGTCCTCATTATTTTTAATTATAAAATTGCTCTTTTTGCTCGTTTTGAAAAGATTTCCATCATCTAGGCAGGCGGCATGAGGGACTGCTAGGGAAGGTCCTTCATTAATTTACAAACAACACTTGTCCACTCAAATATTGGCAGGGGGTTGGGTGGCCTGTCCAGGATTGAGCCGCAATAAATTGCGGATGGTATCTTTTGCTCCTTTTTTTTTCTCGTTTGACTTGAAACCTTTTTCAGGAAACATTTTTTGTCCATTGAATTGAACCAGCTGTCATTGCGACGTGCCCGGTAGTGGGTCTGCATTTGATTAAGGCCGAGCCAATGGCTGTGGACATCAAGGGCGAAGGAAGCAGTCTCTCAAGGGAAGGGAAAGAGTTGATGGCCCCAAACCTCCAGGATGATGGTTTTCAAACGGGAATGAAGAGTGGTAACATCTGTTTTAATGGGTAAAATATTAAAATAAACACTCCTTTTGTGAATGACTTTTGCGTCGTGTTGCCAGTTGGATGAGGAGTTATGGTTTGAGGAAATCAAAAACCATTAAGAATTATTGCAACTGTTTTCTAGGTGCAGAGATGGTAAAGATTTTAAATACAGCAGAATTTTGAAATTTATAAGTTTTTTTATTTAAAGTCAGTCCAAAGCTTGGGTGTCTTATGATGGGTGGTTTTCCGGGTAACTCATGCAGCTCGTGGTTTATTCGCCTTATCCATGATCCGCCTTTTATATGCACTCTGAATCAAATTGTACGCAACATATTTCGCTCAAAGACGGGCTCGATGGTTGTCCACAGACAGAGTCAATGTTTAGTGGTCATAGAGGGGTACTGGCCTAATCATGGATTTGTAGGATGAGCAGATAGAGCAGTTCAACGAGTTTTATACAATTTAAGCGTCCTTTGGTTGAACCCTGAAGGACGGTATTCAGCCATATTGCGTTTTTGAATGCGTCTTTGCATCTCTCTGCTGGTGTCGTTGTCAGCGGAAACATGCTCCCAGCGCCTAAACTTGAAACTTTACAGCAAAGTGATGTTCTACAACATGGTTTGTATCATCAAACCCCAATTTTTGATGTTAAATAAAATTAGGGTGGTCCCCATTTTTACGGAAATACAAAAACTAACCTTTTTATTTGCAGAAATAGACGTTTACATTCTTGGGCAAAGTTGTAGTGCAGAAAATTTCATGGAATTTTCATATATAATTATTTTTGTAGCTTGAAAATTGACCGATTTAGAGCAACTTTTCCCTCGTCAACTTAGGGTGTACCATATAAAAAGTTTTTCTGTCCTAACTTTTTTATTTCAATTTTCATCGTTAAATTTTGTTCAAAAGAGTTGTAGTACTTTTGAAGACGCGTATTTTGATATATTATTTTTGCCGCTTTAACCAATCAATAGTTATTGAAGTTTTTCTTCTTATACCATCCTAGATTCAAATGTAATTTTCTCAAGATACAGAAATAACATATCTCTAATTTTCACATATGCTAAACAATATAAATTGTCCTTCTGAATCACGTCTTGAATTTGTATTGTGTTTGCCCCAATCATAACAATCAACATTTGAAAAGGGCGTATTATTTTTAGAAAAAACTTCAATAACTATTGATTGATTGAAAAATTGCTCTAAACTGGTCAATTTTTAAGCTACAAAAAAAATTATATTTCAAAGTTTCATGAAATTTTCTGCGCTACAACTTTGTTGAAAAATGTAAACGTCTACTTCTGCAAATAAAAAAGTTAGTTTTTGTATTTCCGTGAAAATGGGGACCACCCTAACTCTATTTAACATTAAAAATTGGGCCTTAATGATACAAACCATGTTGTAGAACATCACTTTGCTGTAAAGTTTCAAGTTTAGGTGCTGGGAGCATGTTTCCTCGTAAATTCGGAATCTGGACCATAGTGCAATGAACCCAGATACACAAATTCAGCTACCACTACGATGATGATCATCGTCGATCGGAACTCGCGATGGAAGGCGCTAACATAGCCTTCTCACGAACCTCTTCCTTTTTTGAATTTTTCCTTTGACGTATTAATGACAACCCTGCAATCCTGCTAGTTTCGACCTCAAGTCTGATGAACATTAGTTGCGTGTTCCAAAGCCAATATCGTCAGTGCACTGTAGTAAGGCTAACCGTCTGTTTGTTGGTGTTGATGATGAAGTGTTAAGCATGGTTGCCTTTCACCCCTGTGCACAGTGGTCCAGAATTTGAATTTGACGCAAACATACGTTTTCTACCTGAGTATGAAACTTTAGATCAAATTTGTCTCCCACAAAGTTGTGTCTAATAGTGTGATCATTATGATCATCTAATATTAGTAAACATAAGAGTGGTCCTAATTTTCGTATGAGTCACAAATCTAAATTTTTAGTTGCAGATACAAAAACAACATTGTTGAGAATAAATGGCTATTTTGGTATTTAAATTTTTGCTATAGCTTTTCAAGTGACCGAAAAAAAACAATTTTAGAAGTATAGCAAGCGGCGTACTTATGCAAATGAAATATTTTATTCAATTTTAAGCATTAGAATTTCTTAGCCACAAACTCTTCCCTCGACTGGGAGAGTACAGGGTGCGTGACGATTTTTTGCAGTAAATTCCATAAGGTGATTTTTCATGCTTGATTCTTGATTCAGATATATGTGGTAGCACTGGATAATTTATATTTTTAGGTGTCAGATGTAAACAGTGTTGAGTAAACGTAAAGATAACGAAACAACGTATGCGTTACACAATGCCAATTCATGATCGCTACGATCAAATCACATCGATTGGAAAAAGCTTCAACATAACTGAGACAATGGAAGCATTCGCATCATATCAATCCTTTGATCTTTTTTTTCCTATGAAAAAAGCTTTAACTAGTATTGTAATAGTATATATACGGCAGGTGGCGCAAGTTTAGCTACAAAATGGCGAGTCGACAACTGGGAATGGGCGTACGTTCCCGCAATATAGCTCTGGTCCTCACAAGTTCCTACCTCATGCTTCCACGGGTCAAGAGATGACAAAGACCGCCAGCTAAAGGTTGCGCACTACCAGCAGTCCTTCTGACATCAGCTAGATTGAGGGGGTGCGTGCCGAGCGTCTGTCCACCAAGAAAGTACGGCTCAAACAGCGTCTGTCGTGACATCCAGCAGCTGAGTAAGAAACGCTGTATCGCGTCACCAAGCGCGACCCCGGTAAGGTAGTATGAAGAAACCTCACCCAACCACGAAAAATGGAAATATTCTTTATACGGTCCTACGGTTCAAATTCCAGATCATCCATGGAGTTCATAAGTGTTGTATGATAATTTAGTTTATTTTCTTCCCTCATGGCTATTTTTCAGCATTTATGCATCGTTGTACGTCTCATTTATGCATACTAATAACTCAGTGTCTTGTACTAATAACTCGACGGGTTATTAGTAAAGGGCGACACCGAAAATGTCATGCCAAGTTTCTTATAATGTTTAGAATCAAACCAAAATTTTAGGTAGTCTACTTCAAAATCAAAAGAAAATTAATCGATGGAGCCTTGAGTGTAAATTGAACGCATTTTCACTGATGCCTCCATCAAAGTCTGTACTGGTCATCCGGTACCAGTTTTCAGTTTTTTTTCCATTTTCCTGTCTCGTCTTTGACTGTCTTCTTGTTCTTCCGAAGTTCCCGCTTCATCATTGCCCAGTACTGCTCCACCGGGCGCAGCTCCGGACAGTTTGGCGGATTCATGTCCTTTGGAACAAAATGGACAGAATTGGCCTCATACCACTCCAGGACACTTTTAGAATAGTGGCATGATGCCAAATTTGGCCAAAATAGCGGAGCTTCGTCGTGCTGCTGCAAGAACGGCAAAAGGCACTTCTCGAGGCACTCAGAATTGTAGATCTCGCCATTTACTGTGCCCTTTGTCACGAAAGGCTCACTCCTTAGTCCGCAAGAGGAGATGGCCTGCCAAATGAGATATTTAGAGGTGAACTTCGACATTTTCTTCTTCTTAAATTTGTCGTCCACATAGAACTTGCTCTTGCCGGTGAAGAACTCCAACCCCGGAATTTGCTTAAAATCGGCTTTTATATACGTTTCGTCGTCCATCACACCACAGCAGCCATATTTTGTCAGCATTTTCTCGTAGAGCTTCCGTGCCCGAGTTTTAGCCGTCGATTGTTGCCGCTCATCGCGGTTTGGGAAGTTCTGTACTTTGAATGTATGTAGTCCAGCTCTCTTCTTTGCATTCTGGACGTAGCTCTGCGACATGCCGATCTTTTTAGCCAAATCACGGCTTGAGACGTTGGGATTTGCTTTAATCATCCGCTTCATCTTTCCGTCCGTTTTTTTGCTCTCCGGTCCCGGTTTTCTTCCAGCTCCTTTGCCGTGGTCCAACATCAACCGCTCCTGGAACCGCTTCAACACTCTGGAGACGGTTGAATGGTGAATGTTCAACATGTTTCCCAACTGTGACTCGCGTTGGTTCACCTCCATTTTCGTTGAATCGAAAAACACGACTTCGAGTTTCACAGCATGTAAACAATACACGTCAATGAGAAAGTGTGCAAAATTTGGTTGATTTTTACCCAATGATAAAAAAGTTATGCCCTGTTGAATGTGTCGCAATAATTTCGTGTTCGCCCTTTAAGGGCATTTTGATAGAAATTGTATATATTTTTCGTAATACAAAGACAACAGTGATTAAACATACATATTATATTATTGCATATATTCTTATTCGTTTTATAGGATCATACTGCTAGAAGTAGATTCTCTTATTCCCGCAGGTTTCGCGTAAGTGTCTCCGCTTACGGGCGTGCCAAATCCTTTTTGCCCTTCATACAGCAGTATGTTGAATTTAAAACGGTATCAAAGCATAATCTTTTTATTAAGTGGAACCGCGTGCAGGGCAAGGTCCACACTAGGATGGTGGCTTTCTACATACATACATATAATACAGAGACAACAGTGATTATTACACTTGAAATCGTTTTTTTGAATTTGATTACTAATAAATAAAATATCTGCAAAACTATGTGTTCTCTTTATAAAAAAAAAAAAAACGTCCTTATAAGGTGTTAGAGGCAATGTTCGAAAGGTTGGACAAACTGTCGTCAGAGAAGTGGGAAAACCGAAAGCCAAAGGGCGTCTACTTAACGGATGAGGACTACAGATCATGTGCTCTTAATCCGCATTGTCACGAGTTTTCAGATGTTCCGCCAAATAATGTTCCTGACAGAACGCCGCTGACTTTCTTGGTCAAGCTTTCATCGAAGAAAGAAATTAGCTACTCTCTCAATTAAAATTTTTTTGTTTTATTCCAGCCGTATAGCATTCCTCGCGGCTATGTTCATAAAGCTACATTCAAAATTTGTCTATCAACACCTCCTATATGTTTCTTTAAAGCCGAAAACAAGTTAATAAAACCTTTATAAGACCATAGGGATTTTGAAAGTGTTTTAGTGAAAGATGTAATGACCACTGGAGAACCTTCATAAAACCTATTCGCTGCCATGCAAACCAGCATACGGCCAAATGGCCACAGCTGTCAGACTTCACTGTGATACCATGGTTAATTTTTGTTGTTCGACTTTGTTTAATTCTGTGCTCTTCTGATTGATTTAGCAGTACATAATATCTACAAAAAGAAATTCGTGTTGCGGAAAATTTAATTTGATAGCAAAATATCCAAAACAAAGTGAGTTTTTTCACAGCGTATCATGCTCCAAATCATTTTGGTACGGTAAGAACCAAAAAATAATGCGCTTCGAAATTAAGCGAGTTTACAACAACAAAACCAAGATTCAAACAAATATGTGCGAAAAATTAATCATAGATTTCCTGAAAATTAATGAAATTCAATAAGGTATTCTTAAAGAATGCCAAAATTAGTCTTCGATATACAATTCATTTGCATTACATTTAATATTTGATGCTTTTATTTTATCAAAAGGCAAAATGGTTCTTAAATGTTTTTTAAACTGACCACAATAAGATAATATGCATGAGCCCCTATAAGGCATTTTAAAACAGCCTTTTACAAGTCCATAATAAAACCTTTGATAAAAGTAAAAGAAATTTGAGTAAACAGCGTTTTATGATCTTTGTAAAGAAGCTGTGTAGGTTCTCATAAACCTGACTAAAATATGAAACGTATTAGCACCTCTTGGTACCATAATAAAATCAAATTGATTTCTTGTAGCTTTCATAAAGCTTCAATAGAACTTAGATAAGCTGGATGGCTTTGTCAATGTTACTTGGGCTATCTGCCAGAAACCTGGCCACACCGGTCGTGATTGTCGAGAGTTCCTGAATCAGAGTCTGGAAGACCGATGGAGATTCGTGAAACGTAGGGGACTGTGTCCGCTCTGCCTCTACAATCACGGAAACTCACAATTTAGGTCAAAAATTCGTTGTAGTGATGATGGTTACAACAAACAGGATCACCCGTTGCTAGATCCTGTGGTCAGTGAGGGGGAACATCATGGATGAAGGCCCGTTGCAATATACATCAAACCTCGCAATTGCCCAGAATTTCAATTGGAGTGCAAGACCATGGAAAAGTTATTAATTCGACTGAAGCTTCCAGAAAATGTAGCAAAACCTTTGTACATGACCTCGGAGAACCAAACCAAAAACAACGCCAACAGTTGAAGATTCTGGTCAAAGAGATTTTTCCGGCGAAACGGAGTGTGCGGAAGCATGCCAACGTGCTCCAGCTACGTCAAATCGAGAATTTCTGGGCCAATTCAAAGAGGAGAGCATATTCAAATAATTTCGTGGTCAAAACGACGGATGATTTGATCAAAAAGGTGACCAAGGTACTGAAGAATTTGCCTGCAAGCTTCTTTTTTCATCGTTGGCCAATGCTCCGGCTAACTACCGCAAGAAGAGGGTGACAGGGAGCAGAAGTATTTTTATGGAGTTTTTAATTTCTAAATGAATAAAATTCAAGTTGGTTTGTTAAAATATCTTTATATCCATAAGATATAACATTATCCTTAAACAATAAAGGGCACCACCCTTAGATTCTTATTCTTTCATCGAGTTATCTGCGTTCCGAAAATTACCAGAATGATCAAATACTGAAACTAGGGCCGAAGTCGAGCCACTTGACTCTGATAAATTCAGGTTTAGTCCAGCATTGAGCGTTTCAACTGACCAAATTACAACATTGCTGAAGGCAACCCTGTTCGAATACCATCATTTAAGGAACCAGATCCAAATATCGATCAGGTCAGTGACAAAATTGAAAGGAAAAATAATCCCTACCGAACAGAACCTCCCGGTGACATTCCTACCGATTTGTGTACATACTGCTTTATTTTGTTTTGTCTCTTCAACCCCCGAAGGGACAATCCTCTTAAATTTTAAGAGTGATAAGCTCCGCGGAGGAAGAAGAAATAAAATAATTAGATTCATTTTCTTCGCCTTGTGCCTCCCCCATTTGGAGTTTTCGGCACTGCTGCATCGGAGCACAGCCCGGGAGGTTCATGAATAAAAATTCATGTTTCACAATGTGTTGCACACTGCCGGGATGGACTAGCGGAGGACCGAAAAAAATCGGGCATATGTACGGAAGATAAAAATTTGAATAAATATTGTTGTTACTCTCGTTCCGTCCAAGACGACGTTTCTTCTTCTTACCAGCAGCAGGCTTGCGAGCAGCATTCAGTTCATATTTTTCTAAAATATGATAATGATGTCCGGAGCAGCAGCTGTGGCGGTGCTTGGACGTTAAATTTATTTTAGATTTTCTGTATGGAAATTAATCCTCAGGTGGGATGCTGCTTTGGCTCGTCTCGGCAAATGGAGGCCGGGGTTGTGCTCAAGTCAGGCACGTGTTGAACTATTTATGTTGGTCTACCAAGCTGGAAACGAGCCTCGGTGGAGGAAAAACCTCAAAAATCTGACTCACTACATAAATATGGGAGTTTGGAAAGAGGATTGAAATTCAAATTCGCTCAGCGAATAAATCAAATTAGAGGCTTTCGCTGGCTGCTTGCTGCTGAACCGCGAGCCCGACTCACGTTCGTCCAGGATGGGCTTGCTGGCGATTGCGGTACATACCTTGAAACGCGTCTCAATGAGGGGGGAAGAGTTAAATTTAACGAGCATAAATCATTTGCTGCCGGGAAGCTTTATTAGAAATGGAACCACGGGTTGATTGTTATCTATGTTGGTACAAGATTGTAGCGCTTAGTTCCGGTGACTGAGTTTGATTTATTTCAGTGGAATGTGAAATGGGTTCGAGACGATTTGCGAAATGAGCGAAGATGTAAGCCGTCCAAATTTTGGTTTTACATGTTTGTTGAATAAAGCTGGCCTGAAGCAAAACAAAATGTTTGACTTTAACTTAAAACGCTCAACGAATATATTAAGCTCACATCAAATCTGATTGCCACATTCTCCCTCTAATGCCAATTCACACAACCCTCAATTATCGTAACACATAATCCCCACGCAACCTGCAACCAGTCACGCCTAATTAAAAGAACATCCATAATTGAGTGCGGTCATCCACTGCACGCTGCATTCTACTGTTGCATTCTTACCCGACCCACGGCGAAACGCATTTGCATTTGCACCCTCAACACCGGAAGGGATTTGCATTCACACCCTTCTTGTGTTTGATTTTCCATTCAAAGGGTTAGATGCATTGGCCAGACACAAAGCGAGCGATAATCCGTCCCCCAGTCAACCGAAACGCATGCAACAGATATCCCATTTCGTCGCGTGGTGCGAGTCAAATGCATTCCAAACTGACCATCGGCCAGTATACTTTAGGGAACTGGGGGAAAATCGGAGTCCCCGAAGCTCCGGAATAACAAATTGATTATCATTAGTCAAATTACCCGGATCCGCGCTTCGTCCTCTTGTTGGACTTCATTGCTGTCTATTTGATGGGAAATGTGATTCTCATCCGAGCGATGGAGGACCCTGCCTTCCTTCGCACGTGGACTGGGCTGGCAGTCGGAATTAATCAGCCGGATTGATTCGATAAATAAACATTGGCGTTGTACGATGGGAAGATAAATGGAAATGGCCTCCGGGAGACGGGAAGGAAATTGGCTTTACGACATCAGGGTGAATGCAGCTTCGGTTTAATTGACGGTGACAAGATATGAGCGGGGATTCACGAGTATGGCTTACGGGAAAGATGTTAACATTCTTTTGACAGTGTTGTGGAATCTCTTTTCCGCAACTCCTAGTCCCTCCACCTGCCGTGCTGCCGAACGGGAAAACGGGTTATCATAGGAAAGATCGGGTAACTAACCCCGGTGGGATCTTAATCCTTGATCGTATGCTGATGGTTTTTTTCAACAGAACCGATTGTTTATTTGACAATAATAGACTTATATCTACATAAGAAACAGTTGATTACGATATTATGACGATTCTCCATCTTTTCAAGAACTCATCGGTACCATTTGTTTTCTTCTTAGTTTCAAAAAGTTTCTGCTCCACTATTGCCCAGTACTTCTCTATTGGGCGACGTTCTGAACAGTTTGGTGGATTGGTTGTTTTTGGTACGAAGATGACCTGGAATGTAGTAATGTCATTTGTAATGCCAGAAATAAAGTTAATGCATAAGAAAACAAATCAAACACAAGCGAGAACCCCCGTCCGTTCAACATCATGACAATCCTGCAAAACGAATCAGCGAACGCAAACGTCAACCGCATACTCACACTCACGATCGTCATTCGTGATTTAGTTTCCGCCACTTGACCGGCAAAGCGAGAACGAGTCATTCGTTGGCAACGGGTCGAAAGCACCGTGAGTGTTTTTCTTTTGGTTACCGGTGCTGCTCATTAGACGAAACCGCACATAGAAGGTGCCACGCGAGTGTGTGAAGACTGCGAGGAAATTGGACGGTGTATGGTGGAATCGGTGCGATCGATTGGATTTCGATTCGGCCCAGCCAAATCCATATTTTGATAATGACGAAAGTCCGGCTCTGCTCATTGGCACGAGTTTTCAGTTCCGGATCATAATTGCCGAAAGAAAAGGTGAGAAATTTGACACCCACATCATCGGGCAAGCAACTGACGATTGTTTCATCAACAGCGTGTTTGATCTGGGATCTCATTCGCCAGTCGCCGACAATAGCATCGGTGTACGAAGGATACCGTACAATCGGTTTGGACCCGATTCTGCTCGCTCACACGTCTGCTCGGACCTGGATAGCGACCCGATTGGCAAGAAAAGGTGAAGATTGCGATTTGCTCACGTTAATGAGCATGGCTAACTTTTGCTTCACCAACAGCGTGCGACAAATTTTACGTTCTGGAAAATTCGCGAGCGTCGTCGACGGGAACAGAAACAATTCCGTCTGCATCAGGTAGTTGGGCAGATATTCGTTCGATTCCACTCGAAGCTCACCCTCAATTCGTCTTCCAGTAGCATCAAGACCACTAGTGTGGGACAAGTCAGCGACGATCCAGGATTTTGCGCACGAAAGGGATCGGCAAGCTCGTAAGTCGATCCAAATTGAACCGTCAAGCCTTGCATTCACACAAATTCTTTATGCAGGGTCCTTTTCTTTAGCATCAGGATTTCACGTAACGATACGTACTCCGAAGCCCTGCTCCTGCTAACAGACGGCGTACGTACGGCTACTGAGCCGGGTAAGCGTCATCATTCGGGGTGCCAGAGGTCGATCCAAGGCCGGTAGAGATTCATCAGTGCCGTTCGACCCCATTCGACGCCAACGGGCGTGCAAATCGCTGCAACGCTGTTACTCGCCAGACCGATGCGGCAAAGCTTGAATAGCGTCGTCCTTCGTCCATTCTCTTCGAGCAAACGGGCGGCGCCTTACCGACACGAGAGGAGCGTTTCGCATAGACGGAAAACGGGAGGTGGTCTCTTGACGGCGAACCGCCGTGTGCTTGGTGGTGGTGACCAAACGCTTCAACAAGGTCGTGAGTAGCTCACGAATAGCATGTAAGTCAAGAGAAAATGATAGCATGTAAGATTAGAAAAGAACAATACACGCGCAAGATTAGAAGAGCGTAGGGTTGAGCGAGGCCTAGAAGCGTCCTTTTCATTACAGAAGGCGGCTTGAATAAAATGACAATGTTACTGTGACTTTTGGCACATCGATTCACTTATTGATTTGGGGAAAACCATTACAAGATTTTACATAGGGAACGTTCATTAATTACGTCACGCAAAAAGAGACTTGTAATAACCCCCCCTCCCCCCCCCCCCCTGTCACGTTTTTCGTATGGACCTTCAAATTTTTGTATATGGATCGTCACGTTTTCCCAAACACCCTCTCCCCCCCTACCACGTGACATAATCAATGGACCTTCCCTAGTGACAAGAGACCAAATCAGGCCAAAACAGAGCTGGAGAGTCGTGGTTTTTGATAACCGGTAGCAACCGCTTTTGCAGACATTCTTTCCCGTACACATCCTTATAGTTTGCCGGTTGATAGTGCCGGGGTAGAGACGAAGCTTTTAGATTGTCTACCACAACCACATATGGCCTGCCAACTCAAAAACTTCATCGGGAATTTGGACACCTTCTTTGTCCGACATGATCGGAAACGGTGTTCCTTTGCATTGCGGTATAAAAATCCAGAATCAGAAGTTGTTTGAAATAAAGGGTTTTTCGATCAAAATTTGGTCGACTTAAACTTGACGCATTTCCTTTCATCGGGCATTTAAAAAATTAACACACCCCTCATTTTGAAGATGTGTGCGTGTAGCATCATTCTTCTATTTTGATTTTGAGACTAGCACTTCAGTTCAAAATGTCCTCGAAGGAAGAGAAGCAAAGCATCAACATTTTGCAACTACTCTCACGACAATTGATGAATGTGGCTAAATCAACTGTTACCAACGTATTAAAAGTGTTCGGTGAACGTTTGTCAACAGCCAGGGAAGCTGGATCGGGTGGAAATCGAAAGCCGGCGGCCACAGCGACGACAAAAAACGTTACCCGCTGTTTCGAGCGGAACCCCAACCTCTCCGTCCGAGATGTCGCAAAGAAGCTGGGAGTGGTGCCTTCAACCGTGGAGAGAGCTTAAAAACGAGCTGGACTGTCGACTTACAAGATAGTGTTGACTCTAAATCGCGACGATAAACAAAACACGTCGGCCAAAGCACGATCGCGAAAGTTGAACACGACGATGCTGACGAAGTTTGATTGTGTGGTATGTCAAGGCAGACTCTAAACAGCTTCCTGGACAGGCGGCCACACGGAGGAAGGCGGCAGATATTTTCGTGCATATTAAATTGTCAAAGTTCGCGAAGAAATATCTGGTGTGGCAGGCCATCTATACCTGTGGCTTGAAGAGCATCGTTTACATTGCGACTGGAACCGTCAATCAGGAAATTTATCTGAGCGAGTGCCTACAAATACGTCTACTGCCTTTACTGAAGCGACACAATTGTTCCGTTCTATTTTGGCCGGATTTGGCATCTTGGCATTACGAGAATCGAACAATATTGGGCCATTGGCAAGCGGAACCTTAAGACGACTCAAAAAGCTGTTGTGAGCGAGAAACAGTTCGAGGCAAACTGGCGTTCTGCGGCGAATAAAGTGGACAAGGAGACTCTACAAAATCTTATGGCAGGTGTTAAACGAAAGACCTGGCAATTCGCATTCGGTAAAAAAGAAGCTTAGCTGAATATTTATCCTGTATTCTGTATTAACTGAACATGAAAAAGAAAAATAATTTGCTGATGAACTACATTGTCCTCATACCAGCGTGGGACCCAGAAAGGTTTTTTTTATATCTTATTGAAGAGACTTTGGCTGGTTCACCTCTGATGAGGCAAAACGACGGGAACGTGGGATTGTTAGCCTCTTTTAAAAATGATCTGCGTAATAAATACTAGATGAACTGGCTTAGTGCTGTCTCTTGGTGGTCGTGGTATTCGGTTTCGTATGCCCTTGTCGTGTATTTTTTCATGTAACTGTATGGTCAAAGGGTTCTTAGAGAGTGAGGATTGTTGGGGTGGTCCGTGGTCAGAGTTTTGGGTCAGTGTGGTATGGGTTGAAATGTTGGGGACAAATCCTTTGGGTCTGGGAGAATAGGAGAGTGAGCACCCACCGGTGGCAGGCATCGTTGAGAGGTTGGCAGGCATCGGGGTATTTAAATGGTGTTGTAGAGGTGGGATTAATTAAAGGAAGCAAACCACTGCGGCTTTACTTGTGGAGATCTTACTGAGGCGGTCCTTTATGCTCCAGAAGAGCTGGCATAGTCCTTCGTACTGAAAGTAATGGCATAGGAAATGTTCTACTGAGTGGTGCGTGACAAAGAGCTTTGAAATATAAATCAATGGATTTTATATTTTATTTTCCTCATTGTGACTGAAAAAATAATGTAATCTATCGCTTTTGTTTATGTTTGCAATTCTGATTAACTTGTTGTTCAATATTAATTAGTCCTAGCGATAAATTGACTAGCTCCAACTATTGTGGACCCTAATAATAATCATTGTCATCTACTAACTGTTGTGGACCCGTACCCGAGCATGAGACAACAACATATGAATACCTTATTTTGATTTTGATAACTGGCCTTGGTTTTAAAGAGCTCAGATTAAGAGGTAAAATACCTCAACAAAATACCTAAGATTTGCAAGCAAAATATTTCTCGAATAACAAACAATGCTATTCTGGATACCTGGGAATACCTTAGAGGTACTATTTTGGTATTGTCTTACCTCAATTTGGTGTTTGCATAAGATTGTGGGAACAGTTTTATGGTATTATCCTCAGGTATTTTACCTCTTAATCTGAGCTCCTAAATACCATAGCCAGTTATCAAGTTATTCAATCCTGCTCGGGTAGCCATCTCGTCATGTTTCGTTCTTTTAGTCCCATCCTATGAGCTTAAACGAGCAAGCAAAAGTCTTATTAGATGGCATCTGAATATAACGGATATGGGACTAGCATTCATCCTCAATGTGTAAAATTTGACGATCGCAAACTAAGACAATACCGGCGCCGGCCACATCCGAATGTGGATCAAGTAGGGAATGGGTAGGAATGTGTTGACGAGGTACTCGCTTTAAAGAAACCCGCGGAGTCTACTGCACTTCCACGAGAAATCAGTGATATGTTGAATTAAATTGTTGGTTTTGCAGCGGGATCCATTTTGGGAAACGGGGTGCTGATTTCAACTAACGTCGGCAGCGTTTCAGATATTTAACTAAGATCCCGGTTTACTCCCTGTATAAAGATGCAGAGTGATGTTATTCAAATAATGGCCCCGATTAAAACCAACAGTAAGGATTCTGTTGGGGCCACTCACAAGTGTGCATGGTTTTTTTTTGCAGTAGAATTCAAAAAAACCTTAAAAATTAAAGGTAACGGATATGCATTACCAGATAAACTGACGTGGTTGATCAAAGCAACGATGGATCGAGTGAGGTGTGTCGTCCGAGTCTCAGGGACACTCTCGAGTCCTTCCGAATCTCGGAAAAGGTTACATAAAGGTGATGGTTTGTCGTGTTTGCTATTTGACATTTCATTTGAAGAACGGGGACAGACACGATCTTCAGGAAGTTTGTCCAACGTTTTGGCTTTGTCGTTGATATCGTAGCATGTAATTCTGGGACGATGGCCGACACGTACAGCAGACTGGAGGCTGAAGCTATTAGGATTGGGCTTGTGATTAATGCGTTGAAAACATCGGTTATGATATCGAGGTGGTATACGACTTCGTGTACTGGGCTTTTAAATGACCGCCGGTAACGAAACCAGCATAGACAAACATAGGCTTATTATGGCTGGCAATCGTGCCTACTTTGGATTCTAAAGAACGCTAAGATCGAATAGAGAACGGTCGAACGAAAATGAAAGGCGAAACTCGGAGGAAATGAATGAACCACGAATTGCATGGGCTGGGCATGTTGTAAGAATGTCGGACGATAGCCCAGTTAAAATGGTGTTCGAAAACTAATCGATGGACAAAAGAAGAAGCGGCGTGCAACAAACAATGTGGCTCGACCAAGTAAAAGGCGACCTGCGGACTGTTCGCAGACTGCGAGGCTGGCTAGGTGCAGCCATGGAGCAAATTGTATGAAGACAACTACAGCAAAGGCACCCCGACCTTGGTCTGATTGGATTCGAGGTTCGTTGATGTTAGTATTTGGCATTCTATGCAGCTCCATGATCCGTAACGCTGGTAGATCACCTTTTCGTGGTGCGTTACGGGGTATAAAATCCAGCCATGTCCAAAAACTACAGTTTGTCCCATAAAAAAATGCGAAAGTTTCTAATACTTATTTTTGCGTAGCTTTAAACATTATTTTTACTGTTTTAGGGCGCGTGTGTTATCATCTGACTGTTTACTCTGGGACGATGTAAACAAAACAGTGGTTCGCGAGTAACAAAGTTTGCGTGCGAGTAGCTCGGATTTTCGCGATGCGCGAGCAAAATTTTGATACGCTGCTCTTCTTGCTTGGACGGCATTTTGACAACTGAAGAGTGAATTCCAAAATCAAAATGGGAGCAACATTCTACACACACACACCTTCAAAAGGAGGGGTGTTCAGGTTTTTTAAATGCAAAATTGAAAGAAATACGTCAAGTTGATATTGACCAAATTTTGACCGTATCGCCCTTTTGAGCGCCACCTTGTAACGGACCGAACCAAACAACTACGGCTGCAGCGCTCGAAACGTTTGGTGTAAGCATTGAAAAAAAGCAAACCATCATTGTATTCTCCGATGAGAAAATGTTCACTATCGATGCCGTATCTAATACATAAGGCTTTGTTCACAAATTACGTAACGCAGAAAAACGGGATTTTGGACCCCCCCCTATGTAACAATAAGTAACGCGAGACCAGACTCCCCCCCATTAGTTACGTAACGCTCACGGACACCCCCCACCCTATTTCTCAGTTGTTATAAAATCATCACAAAACTGTTATTTTTGTTGTTTTTATGTTTAATTCTAATATACTTGAAATTAGTAAAGATCGCAAACATCATCCAATTATTTTCATTTAAGTAACTTAAAGCTAATATAAAGATTACGAAAAACATTGCACTCATTGTACTGTATTCAAACTGTTACAAATATTAGTTCAACAAGTTTATTCAAATGTCTTTAAATTATTTAAAGAATCACAAAAAAAGTTTAATTCGTATCACTCAAATCAACAGTATTTTTTGCCATGCACAATTGCAATTGCAATTTTGCTATTACAATTATTGTAATTGTTATAAAAAATTATTATTAATTTTATTTTTTACATAGGTACTATTCAGAGTTTTCCTTTTGATTCGGGCAGTGCATGAATAAGCGCGCGCTATGTGCGACTAAATCATGACGGCAGAAACATAGAACAACAGACACAGTGACAAGTTAATTTGATGTTAAATGCAACCATGTATTTTAAACAACAATTTTTTTGTTCGAATCCAAAATTGTTAGTAAATTAACATTTCTAACAGAAATCTTTATTGAGTCAACAAAATTATTTTGTAGAATCAACAATCAACAAAACATTTAACTTAATTTCTTATTATTTCAATGGTTCTAATATATGAAAAAACATTTTTTTTTTCAATCCAACCGCTCTGGTCGAATCCATGCAGAGGTGCATTGATTCCAAAAAGCTAATTATTTTATTCAACAATAAATGCTTTTTGTTTTCAATAGAAGCCTCTTTTGCAGCGTTTTAAGAAACAAAACAAAATTGTTGTTGGTTAAAAAATTAAATCGATATTGTTTGAATAAATAAATATTATGGGTAAGTCATGAGTCAACAACGAAATTTGTTGAATCTATACAGAACAATATATTTCTCAACGTGTAGATGTACAATTTATGGAAAATTGCGCCAATTGGTGATGCAAATCATCATAAGATACCTTTCGTTTAGTAGATCACATTTAAATAGTACACTGAAAATTAATTTTTGTTCATATTACGATCGAAGGTAGGACTAACAAATCTATTCGTTGTTTTCTGCAACGAACCTGATTTTTACTTTCTACGAAGCTTCCTTCGTATAAAAAGCCACACACGCAGCTGTCAAAAGCACAAAGCATTTTTTGACACAATAAGAACATTCGTTCATTCTACAAAAAAACAAAGAGCTACGAGTAATCTGTTACTATTAAAAAAAACTTTACCAGCTCAAAATATAATTAAAAAAAAAGGGCAACCACGAGGAGTTGTTCTGCACTGAACCAAGGAATAATATTAAAATTAATAAAAACATCACATAGCTTCCCACAGACAATATATGTGACAACTATATGTGTTTTCAGATAAATTTTACATGATTTCTCGGTTCAGTGTGCTCTTCACTGCAATATGAATGTTTCATATAATTTACGAGACATTTGTTCTATGCGCATAATCCATGTTTACAAAACGAGGAAAAGCTAATTAACGAAAATAAATTTTAAGTGTATATCTCCATTTATCGAAGCTTTAGAATTTGGTCGGAAATCAAAATATAGACTTAATCCATTTATCTTAAAACTTCAGATGCACCACTTACCAAAAAATTTGTTTCAATTTTGGCCATTCCCATAAGAAACACATGCGATCGTATGAAAGGAACCAAAATTTAAAACTATGGCGAAAATTGGTGCAGTGTATCAGTTATGGCAAACGTCATTAATAATACAAAAACAAAGTTTTGGCTCATTTCCAAATTTTTTCTTCAAAATATAGATTAAAACCTTTTATTTGACGTATTGAAAATGGGGTTTTCCCAGAATTTTTAAACATAGTTCTCAACTAGTAGATATAAATTAACCATTTTCTACTTGATGTAGAAGGAGATGTTCGCTCATCACCATAAGTCACCAAGAGTGGACAGTAATGTTTGCTAGAATGAAAGATATTAAGAAAAAGTGTTGAAAGTCCCGTCAGTGTACGGTAGGTAGGAAATAGAATAGAAGTATTGAAAATTGAGCGAAAGTGCATTGGTAAAGTAGTACTCGAACCAAGGACGTTGCTTTTGCCTAACATACCTCTGCGGGGTAGGTCAAGGCACGAATGAATCCGCCTCCTCAACAGGCTTTTCTACTTACTACCTGCTACTTTGCTTGGCACACAGGAAATTTAATTGATGGCAAAATGGTTATTCACTTTTGATTTTTTTTTCAAATTGGTTATTTTGTTACGTAACGATTTTAAAACCCCCCTCCCCATATGTCACAATAAGTAACGGTTGTTCAACCCTCCCCCCTTCATGCGTTACGTAATTTGTGCACAAAGCCTAAGCAGACAGGTCTATTTCGCTGAAGAAGATTGAGAATGTTCCAGTGACCGTGAAATTCAAGTTCACAACAAAACATCCGCCCGGAGTCGTGGTTTTCGGGGCAGTTGCGTCCAATGGATGGAAAATGCCTCCAGTATTTATCAAAGCTGGATTAAAAGTCAATACCGAGGTTTACATGAACATTTTGATGGACCACGTTCTACCATGGATGAAAAGCAACTTTGGGGCACACCAACACTTCATTTTCCAACAGCACGGAGCACCGTTTCATAAAAGGACTCAAAAAGGACTCAAGTGTGGCTGAAGGAGAACATAGTATTTTGGCCACAGGACATTTGGCCTCCTAGCAGCCCGAACTTGAATACTTTGGATTACTCAATATGGGCAAATGTTCAGGCTAAGTCCTGTGAATGTTCTCACCCCAGTGTTGACTCCCTGAAAGCTTCCATTACCAAGGCATGGAACTCGATGACTGACTCATACATTGAGAAGGTTTGCTCTCGATTCATACTGTATATGTAAGTTTATTTGAAAGTAAAAACAACTTTATCCACCTATCGTTAGATCTGACCATTTAACCCTGGGAGTACTAGGAATACAAACCAGGATCTGGTCAATGTGGTCCTGGAAACTTCATATTTATTTTTGAGTTCTCATGATATTTGATGTATCGGGCTTTGATCCAAATCCGTATCTGGACACTTTCCCGGGAGTAGCCGAAACATCAACCCGGATTTGGTCAATGTGGTTTCAGATTATTGATATCATTACACATTGGACTTATTTTCGAATTCTCATGTAATTTGAGGCATCACATGATGGGTTTTGATTTAAGTTATAAATTGACCGCTTCATTAATGGTATCTCCGGAACCAGAGAACCTATTTCAATAAAATAATTTCGTTAGGTATATACTCTACACACACACACACACACACACACACACAAACACACACATACATATGTTTATTTCATCCAGCTGAGTTCATTGTATCGGCACTCGGCACTCCAGGCCATAAATCAAATACCGGTTTTCCAGGATATAACGGGGTATAGCTAAAAAATGATGCTTTTCTCTAAGAGCCATAACAAAGAGGCTTGGGGAAGGTCCATTAATTATGTCACGCAGTAAGGGGGGAGGGGGGGGGGGTTGAGAAAACGTGACGATCCGTACAAGAAAATTTGAAGGTCCATACAAAAAACTTGACAAGGGAGGGAGGAGAGGGGTTGTTGTAAAAAGTCATTTTTTGCGTGACTTAATTAATGGACGTTCCCTTGTTCATATAATGGAAAACTGATTGATTTTTTTTAAAGGCCCGTCTTTTTACATTAAAAGATTAAAAATGAACATTTGAAAACGGTCCGTCACCAGCTGTTTGACGAAGCTTTGTCTTGATGTTTCAACAGGATCGTTGTAAAGCTTCTTATCGATTTGGCGAATGTATCTTTTGAGTTTATTAATCAGTTGTTTACAGTCTTTAACTCTCCAGTTGTTTTTGTACACCAGCGACCTCAAATATCCAAAGAAATCTTCAATTGGGCGACACTAGCGGCAAACTTGTTGGATTGCGGTTTTTGTTACATGCGGGATGTTCTGGCTTTCCAAGAAGACTTGTGTTTTCTCGCATAAGGCGACGACGCTTTTACTAGCCAAAAAAACGTAATTTCCATCTGCATGATATTTTTGAAGAAATGTTATCAATATATTCTTCAAACATTGATTTTGATACACTTTATGATTAATAGCCAAACCATTGGACTTGAACCATGGTTTGGATATTCCTAGCAAAAATATGGCAAAATAAAGCACCACCTTCCGCTTAAGCTTATGCTTAAACTTATATTTCACGTTTGAAGCTCGAGATTTCTTGTGAGACGTTGATCAGAGTCAGTTGCTTTTCCGGGTGCAATTTATGCACATTTGGAGATATTTTTTATAATTATTTCAAGATCTGATGAATGC
>JASCZW010011465.1:0-31983 GCA_034211315.2 Aedes japonicus
AAGTATGTATTAGCTGTGAGGGCATTGATGGGAGACGAAATTGAATAAACAAATGCTGTAAATCAAACCACAGTAGTTCTCCTGAGTACTCAAGAAAACTGAGATCAGTTTAATTACAGTGCCATGGCCGAATACACCCTTAATTTTACTATCTTCGTATACTAGGATTAAATCATCAAGGAAATTTGGGTCATTTGAAGAAAAAGAAAATGAGTTACCATGTATATTACTAAGAATTGCGAATAATGAACTTGCAATTTTTATCATGCCACAGTATCGTTTCATCGATTACTTTGTGATACATGAACAGTGTAGATCCATCTAGAGTACCAGTTAATATTGAATCCCGTCATCGAATTGCCTATCAGAAGAAACGAGAATCAGGAGGGCTTGAGCTATCCGACCCACTACAAAGGTTCATACCAAGGCACAACACTTTCACACGACCATATCTCGTTTACTGAATATGTGCTATCATTTCAGACTGAATAAACAGCCGTACAACAAAGAGACTCGTTTCACATCATTGCCCTTGATAAATTTTCTGATGTGAACAGAATCTGAGATAATTCTCGTGTCATGTGATCATCATATCAATTGCATATACTGTCAACTGAAATATACTTCCCGAAAACAGAAAAGCCAATTTACAGTATTCAGCATTCCGTCAGTGCCGATATTCAGTAACGTTGTGACCATCTTGAAAATTGATATCAGATGATAAAGCGCGTCACAAGGATTTGACTTCAGCGTTGTTTATTCGTCACTGCGTTGACCCACTTACGATCTCAGTCCAGCTACCTGATTTGTATGGAAAAACAAATAGTGGTTCTGCAGCGGTCAAGCAACTACGTTTACAGATTTGCCTGTACTGTCAGGTTCACTGAACTGAAGAGTGATTAGATCGCGGTAGTCTGTGTCCACTGACGGGCCGATCGGGTTAAAACACTTCCTTCCTGCCGAGCAGCTGCTCATTTACCATTTAACTCTAAATCGGTGAAACACTGATAATCTCCGCCGATACTTTGTCCTGAAAGGACATATCCCAGTGCATCAGAATAAATGAGCCGGTTTAGAATGTTATCATAGTTAAGATAGTTAATAAAACTCATACTATGCTCGATACAAATTGCATTGGTTAAATTCAACAATCACTGGCATCACAGGGCCGTGGCATCTGTGGTATACGACAAATGGGTTTCGATTCCTGACACATGTTTATTTTAAATAACGCAACTGTGGAATAGTATTAATGGAGGTAACTGAAAACACACTGATTTAGGGTGCAATGTGGTTCACAGTCATCTTCATTTTCACGGGATGAAATCAGTGGCAAACGCATTAGCGTTTTCTCTCATAGAAAACATCATCTTCATGTTGAATACTGCGGAGTTGTTATGAATATCGTTATGCCCATCGTGCATCATTGAATTCGAATTGTCTGGTTTTAAGAAATGATGACTGTGACAGAGAATTATCATGCCAAAGAAACATCATATGCTGATAGAATATTTATTTTTAAATATTTACAGTTTAGTTATTGTCATGGGACGGAGGTTGCCGTGCTCAAGGCTACGCCAGTGTTTCCTACTAAAGAATTTACTCTGCACACTTGAAAATCTGTCAGTGAGTGGTGTAGCTCCTTATATCTCGTTCATATACGCCCAAGAGGATGTTCTCATTTCTGAATATGATGTCTGTGCAAGGATTATGTGCCTTTGAATGTTGTACATTGTAAGACATCTGTATTTACATGATATTTTCATTAGCTCAATGTACCACTGTCAAATCTTCTTCGAACGGGTAATTGCATACAGCCTGTCGATGGATCCGCTATTCTTTCTTTCCTTTTCGCACGTACACACTTAGTAAATTATAATTTTACACGAGAATGTAATTCATGCTTGTAAACGGGATCGTAGCAAAGATTTCAGTGTAAAGTTATGTCTCTAAAATCGACACATGCCGCAATGAAAATGGCTTGATTGATTTATTATCTCTTCAACTCGTTCCAGTATCAGAGTTTACATGACATTTTGCAGTGGTATGTCAATTTAACTCATCCTAATATACAACGATCGAACGAGTCACTTACTGAAAATTCCCATTTCAGTATCAATATTTTTACTAAGGCATAGATTAACAGGCCATAGAACAGAAAATATGTCCCTTATAAGACATTTGCTACTAATTTAACTGCAACTATTAGCATATAACGTGTAAATGTGTTGCATGATATTGATTTTGCTCATTAGTTCAATTAACAAATTTAGATTATTCGAAAGATCATGGTGATAATCCGTTCAGTGAGTCCACGATGTCTGTGCTGGAGAAAAATCACAAATTAAGGAAGCGAACAACTATAAATTGATTATTTACTGTAACATGATCTTTGTTACATTTCGCCGAAATATCTATATATTCGTACATAGTTACATATCCTCTATATAACTCAAAATTATATGACTAGCCTAAAGTCTTGTCTTCGAAAATCTGTAGGATAAGGATAAGGTTGGTCTAAAGAAACCGCACTGCTTATAAGCTCCGAGAACATAAAAATTTGTATCATTTTTTCGTCTGTCATATTATCGGTGTTTTAATTGTTTCTAAGCGATCTTTTTCTTTTTTTTCATTAAAACACCGTCTGATTTGGAGAAATGCTAGATAAAATATGGCAGACAGTAGTACTGCGCAAGAAATGATACGTAGAACTTATGCGTGTTTGTAAGGGCGCTTCAGAAGCGTTGCCAGTTTATTTTAGATACAGCCTTATCCTTATCCTACGAAATTTTCGAACCGTGCGGATGGTTCGGCTTTAGGTTTAGTCCTTATAATTTTGAGGTTGTATAAGGGGATGTAATATAACCCTAGCTCCGTCATTCGGCCTATGTACGAAATATATAAATATTTCAGCAATATTCAACAAAATCATGTTGCAATCAAGATGACCGATTTAATTGGAGGCAATTCTGATATAAATAATCAATTTATAGTTGTTCGCTTCCGCTTAATTTGTGATTTTCTCAACTTTTTAGACATCGTGGTTTCACTGGTTAAGAAGAACAGATTATCACCATGATCTTCGAATAATCTAAATTTGACTAAATTGAACTAATAAACCAAAAAATCCAGCATAAATGAACATACAACATTTACACGTTATATGCTAATAGTTTACACAGTTAAATTAATTTAACAAGAAAACCGTGGACCCAATATAAGGGACATATTTTTTTCTATGTTCTCAACTATGGCCTGTTGTCTGAATACCTTAGTAAAAATATTGATACTAGTAAAATTTTCAATAGAAATGTATGAGTTTCGATTGTTTCGTTCGATCGTTGTATATTAGGATGAGTTAAGTGACACATACCCTACACACTACCAAAATGTCATGTAAATTTCTGTCCCCTGAGACCGACACATGCAAGCGTCCTTTTGTACATAAGAATGAGTTGAAAGAGATGAGAAAATAAATCCAATCAAACCCATTTTTCATAGAAATTGCGTATGTGTCGGTTTAAGGAGACATAACTTTACACGAAATCTTTGCTTACGATCCCGGACTTTTTACAAACATGAATTACGTCTCGTGTAAAATTTATAATTTCTAAGTGTGTACGTGCGAGGAAAGGAAAAAAATAGCGGATCCGTCGACAAGGCTGTATGCAGATGCCAATTGCCCGTTCGAGGAAGACATCAGTCCTTGGGAAATCGCATGAGGTGAATCAAATTCGATGTTTAACGAAGGATGAGGTCAAACGTGCTACACCGGTAGATAGACAGCTTTTGGAGATAGATTGGCATTTTTGAACTTATTTTGACGTAGGACTAGGTCTTTGTTTTCAATGCAGGGGTACACGTTGCGAGTACGCGAGTTTGGAGCGTCACGAAATACGCTTAGGTTTTGAACATTAATAACTAATTCATTTCATGACTGATATTCAGAATCTTTGTACCAAGCTATCTTTATTAATTTTACGCATCAGTTTTATTATTTAAATTGATTGATTTTCAACATTGAGCTAATGAAAATATCGTAAATACAAGGTGATGTCTTACAATGTACAACATTCAAAGGAAATTTACCAAATGCCCAGAATAGTCCTTGCACAGACATCATATTCAAGTAAGGAACGTCTCTTGGGCGTATATGAATGAGATATAAGGGCTACACCTTCGCATTTTGATTTAGTTTTTCGGCAGCCGTAGAGTTGTGCAGAGTAAATTCTGCAGTAGGAACGCATTTGGCGGTAGCGAGCACCCTAGAGGGCGCAATGGTAAGCAGCCGCCACGTCCCGGAGTAAATGACAATAACTAAATAACTTGTTTGAAGTAAGATTGTTTGCAATCGCTACCCGATGTTTGCTGGCACGTGATGAATTCTCTATCACAGTCATCATTTTCTTAAAACAAGTTGTTCAATTCCAATGAGTGCACAGTGGGCATAACCGAGGCTGTAATTATACTTCAACTCCACTAGTATTCAAACATGAAATGATGTTTTTCTGTAGGAGAAAACGCTAATAAATCGTTTGCCACTGATTTCATCCCGTGAAGAGCATGGAAAGTGGCTCATTATTCCCCATTGCACCCTAAATCAGTGTGTTTTTCAGTTTTTACTCCGATAACTACTATTCCCGCAGTTTTGCTTGAAAAAGGTCATTTAAAAACTCGTATGGTGTTGGTTTTATGCTGTGTCGGGGTCGAGAAACGGTCCCCATTTTACCCTAAACATGCCACAAGATGCCACAGCCTGTGATGCCAGTGATTGTTGAATTTAAACAATCAACTTTTACGTACAGGCCGAAAGGGCGTAATTATGAGTTTTATTAACTATCTTAACTGAAAACTGATAACATTCTAAGCCGGCACCATTTGATTCCCCAGTGCACTGCAGTGCTTTCTACGTAAGATATGTCCCTTTTCAAGGACAAAATGCATCGGCGAATGTAGTTATCGGAGTGTTTCACCGATTTAGGGTTAAATGGGGCAAAATGAGCAACTGCTCGAGAAGGAAGAGAGTGTTTTAATGCCAATCGGCTACGTCCGGTGGACACAAACTGTTCCACGATGTCCACTTTCTTCAGTTCGGAGTGAACCTGGCAGTACGAACAAATCATCAAGCATAGTTGCTTGACTGTTTTCGCCATCGCTGCTGCAAATTCACTAATAATGCTGTCCATTTTTTCCATACAAATCAGGGTAGCTACGTTTAGGGATGCGTAAGTGGATTCAGCACCAGGTGGCAGGTTAATCGTATGAAAAGCGCTGAAGTCCATCAGTCTATCAGTCCATTTTTTGAAGCATACGTTATCATCTGATATCAATTTTCAAAGATGGTTTTTGACTAACGTTACTGAATACCACCAGCACTTTGACGAATGCTGAATATAACCAGCACTTCATTGATATAAAATTGAGCTTTCCTGTTTTTTTTTCGGGAAGCACTATTTCAGTTATTGGTATATGCAATTGATATGATGTTGATCACATATTTTGAAATTATCTCAAGATTCTGTTCACATCAGAAAATTTGTTATCAAAAAGAACTTAATGATAATAAAACGAGTTAATTTATTGTCTTTTTTGTTATTTTGGCTGTTTATTCAGTCTAAATGATAACATATTCAGTGATCAAACAGTTATAGTTAGGTATTAGAAAAGTGTTATTACTTTGGTATGAACCTTTGCAAGGGTAGTGGGTCGGATGAGACTTCTCAAGCCCACTCCCTGATTAAAATTCTCATTCTTCTGATAAACAGGTATTCAGTAACGGAATTCAATGATAGCAGATTTTCCTAAATGGGATGAATATCTACCTGTTCATGTATCTAAAGTAATCGATAAACGAATACGGTAACGCGATGCAAAAATTGCATTGCAGAGACGTTATTCACCAATTCTTAGTAATATACATGAGCGATATTTTCGATTTCCTTAACTTTTTCTTCAAATGACCCAAATTTCGCTAAACTGATTTGCTAAGCAAAGTATCCTAGATATACGAAAAATAGTAAAATTAAGGGTGTATTCGATAAAAATGGCACACACATATATACTCATCAAAATTAAACTGATTATCGGATTTTCTTGAAATTTTCAGGGAATGAAGAACTACTAATGAGTTTTGATTTACAACATTTGTTTTATTCAATTTCGTCTCCCATCCCGAATGCCCGCACCTTCCTTTTCACTCCACCCATCAAATTTTGTACATCCGATTTTCCCGGTTTTTTGTTGTTTTTACCCAAATTTTCTTCAACTCTAGCTCTGTTTTTATAGTTTTGGGATGTTTGCGAAGTTCCGTTTTCATAATTGCCCAGAATTTTTCAATTGGACGAAGTTCCGGTGAATTTGGTGGGTTCATATCCTTTGGCACAAAATTGACTCCGTTGGCTCGGTACCACTCCAATACGTTTCGAGCGTAGTGGCGGATGCTAGATCAGGCCAAAACAGAGTTGATCCTTTGTGCTTCTTAATGAATGGCAAGAGACGCTTCTGCAAGGCACTCTTCCGTGTAAATCGCACCGTTTATTGTTCCGGAAGTGATGAAGGGAGCACTTATTTCACCACATCCGCAAATCGCCTGCCAGATTAGAAACTTCTTTGCAAATTTCGATAGTTTCTTCTTTCGAACATCCTCCGGAACATCGAACTTCAACTTGGCAACGAAATATTCTTGCCCAGGAAGTTGACGGAAGTCGGCCTTGACGTATGTTTCGTCATCCATCACGATGCAACCGGATTTGGAGAGCAACTTCGTGTAAAGTTTCCGGGCGCGGGTTTTCGCAGTGATGTTTTGTTTTTCATTCCGGTTTGGGGCTTTTTGCACTTTGTAAACATCTATCCCAGCACGCTTCGTGGTTTTCTGCACAAAACCGACTGACACCTTAGACTTTTTAGCGACATCTCGAATTGACATGTTTGGACGGTTCTTGAATTGTTGTACGACTTTCCTGGCCATTTTACTGTCCATTGGACCACTTTTACGACCACTCCCTTCCTTCCTTTGGACACTCAGACGCCCATTGAAGGTTCTTATTACACGAGACACAGTTGTATTTGCAATTCCAAGCCTTTTAGCAATCCACCGGTGGGACGCCCCTGGATTTTGATTGTGAGTGCACAAAATTTTCTCACGGACAATTTCTTGTTTCGACGACATGACTGGAACTACTGAATGTATAACTATGAAACTTGGCAGATGTAAATAATACACTATGGATAAGATCTACTCAAATTTCTAGGTTTTTTACTCATACGATTCAAAAGTTAGAGAAGATTTTCTGTGTGCCATTTTTATCGAATACACCCTTTATATGAGCTGTTCCCTTATAAATATGAACAACGATTTTACAGGAAAACTTAAACATAATTTTAGGAACATATTTTTTCTATTTTCCAAATTTTTCAAAACCAAAACATTAGTAACAAAATCTATATAGGAGAAATTTTATGGTTTCATATAGAATTGCCCAATGATCATACATCAACATTGTTTAAGCGTTATAAAGTAGTATTATATTAATTTATTTTCTGAATTCTGTGCTGAGAACAGCGGATAGAGTTACAAAAGAAATGCCTGAATGAAGATAAAAACTAAACATTAGAACAATTCTTGTGAACAAAAATTCTAAATGATGAGACGAAGTTGCATCCATGAAAAGACCCAAAATGGTGCTTATAGACCAACATTAAATCCATACCCGTTGAAATTTTTCTTCCTAATAAAATTAGTTGGTTAACTTTCCATGGTTTAGAACAGAAAACTTCTTATTAAACATGTCTTAGCAAAGGTATAACTAGTTGACTATCTTTTCTAACTCAAACACTTTGTAAGTTATAAATAAAATTTTAGTCGATCGTTTCATATTAAGCTAAGTCAAGGGACATGTACCCTATTACTTTCATTTTGAGCCAACGTTCCAACTGAAATGTATGCATAAGACGCAGTGGAAGCATTTATACAAGAGGAAAGAGGATTTAAAACTATATTTTTGATCGCTTGGATAATGTTCATGCATGTTCACAAGAAGAAGACTTTTAGATGCTCTATTTACAATATTGAAAAACTTGCTGAGCTTGAAGCAGTAGGATTCATTCAAAATCGTAGAACTTTCTCGATGTTTACAAAGTTTCATATCCACTCGTAGAATTTCTATTATTTTCATTCTTTTTCGAAAATCTTCTACAATTTTTACCTTGTTTTCTTTCAACATTTGATGGAACTTATGAAGGCAAGTAAACTGCCCCTTGAATCAAATGTCCCATTGTACATCGCAGATGTGCTTAAGTCGTTTATATTCTCACCTGTGCATGCAAAGCTATCACAAGTTTCACCACCAATTCCTACCAAACAACCCAGCTCGGATTAAACACATGACGCAACAATTCGTGTCTCGTGATTATAGCAACAACAAAAAATCGCTTACAGAAGCACCCCTTTTAACATAATCACATCACATGACCTGCCATCTCACACGAGTTTGTCCTGTACCTATGCGCAGTACCGTGAGCAAACTTTAGTCACCGTGGAGAGTATTTAGACCAAGTGGCTATCATTATCATAATGAGCTTATCTCGCGTCTCGCATCACACGTCGGCTCTTGGTTGTGCCGCCGAAAAATTGCAAAGCAGGAATCGTGTACCTTGAGCAGGCAGAAGCCCGAGCAGATAAATTGGTCACAAAATTGAATGAAGCATCATCGGGCCTCAGCAGGTCGTGCAATACGCTTCATTAAAACCGCTTGCGAACTGACCGCTGACTGGCCTGGCGAGTTTTCAGTGTTAAGCAACCCTTGGAGCCGTGTCGTTGTGGTCAACGTAGTTCTGCTCCGAATTTGAACATCACGGTGGCCTTGTTCGGGTCCAACTGCAAGTGATTAATCTGCGGACCCCGTGGTTGCATTGAGTGATGGTTTATCACATCATGCCCCCTCTGTTTGGCAAATATGAAGATCGCAGTGACAGCGAGGGAGGGAGAGGGTGTGTGTGTGTTTAAATCAAGATTGGATATGCATTTCACGTTTGTGTGAAAACAAATGTACAGAGCAAGAAGTACAGTTCAAGTAGTAGGCCGGTAGTCGTTTGGCAAATGCAAGCTGTCAAGATTTGTTCCACATGATAGCACGCGGTCGGCATCGGTCTCGCTGGTGGTTTTCGGAATGCATCCGGAAAAAAATGAGTAATTGCAATATTCGTATCCCCATTTAAATGGCCGAACAAACGTGCATTGCATTATTGGTATGGTAGCAGAATGGCAGTCGGAGGTGGGGCGTGGTTGATCGTCGCTGTTGATTTGAATGCTTTTCATTTGAATGTCTGTACAAGCTGCTGCTGCAGGGACTGTCAATCGTCCTGAAGGGGAGTGGTCACTTTCTTCTCGTATGTCTAGTTAGATTTCTCCTACAGTCTGGGCAGTAGGACTATGCAAAGTCCAACCAAGATGATGCATATAATTTGCAACCCGCCAACAGCAGTAGATGGTTTGCTGAGATCCAGATCGTCGGATTAGTATTATTCGGATCGCAGATGTAGAGCAGATCTAATGTGATTGGTCGAGTAAACAAGCAACTAGAAATGAAGTCACTTCTTGCTCTACATTCAACGTTAATTTCAGTGGTCTGGGCCCAACCTAAGTTAATTTGTTCATTTCTGAGATGTGCATAGAGAACGTATCGCGAATCCTGGCATAAGATTCAAAAGACCTACGCGATATTCTACGGTTGTGGCTTAGCATGTTAGTTTCGCTTTTGGATTAAAATCATATCAAAGTGAAAGGCATGCTTTTACTGATGATTGTTATGCGTTATAGTCATTGGCATTACAACACATGGATGCGTAGGGGCTTAGCATTATTGGAGCTGATGTCTTAAATGACAGCCCCTAGGAATTGAAAAGCTTGACGAGACAGAACAAGACTAAGACTAAGAAAAGAGCGTCAACAAGAAATCGCGGATGCTGCAACTACCCGAGCAAAGGATTATACCAAATTGATAACAAGTTCTTATACCAGGTTATCATTTTTTGACCTCGAATATGTTATCATTGTGGCTGAATAATCAGCCAAAATAACCGAATGAATAACAAAAAAAATCCTGGTTGCATATCATAATAATAACTTATTTTGTTATCACTGCGAACAACTTGATAACCAATCGTGTATTTTAAGCAAATTTATTGAAATAGTTTCAAAGTATGTTTTGAATTTGAAATCAAATTTTCATGCTAATAACTGAAAAAAATATTTTGATTTCAACCAAATTTCTTGTTCAAATATGCTGGAAATATTTATAGTCTTACAATTCAACTTATAGTGTTCAAAAAAAATAGTGTGTTCAAAATGATAACATATGATAACAAAATTTGCCAATGGTGATAACTAAATTTGTTATGCGGTAACAGCGGAAATCAAAACTACAACTGGGATAACAGAACTTGTTACTGATATGATATCAGCTTGTTATTTTCCTTTGCTAGGGTATGAAACTGCTCAGAAACTGAGAGAGAGAGAAAGAGAAAGAAATAGACAGAGAGAGAAAGAGATAGGGAGAGAGAGAGAGAGAAAGATAGAATGTGTGCGAGAAAGAGAAGCCAGCTCGAAGACAGATAAATTATTTTCGTAGTCTTCTTCTTTGCTATTTTGGTGTAAAAAGTTTCATTGTCCATAGTTCCAATCAAGTCAGCATGTGCATCAATCGGTTTGTTGATAATCTGGGGCCGTATTTTGGATCTCGAAACGAACGACTTTTTGTACGAACGCTTGTGAGAAAAGGTTCTTCGTTTCGAGATCCAAAATACGGGAAATTTGTACAATCTTTTAGTGTTCGTTTTATAGTGAGCTGTTGGTTGGTGTGTTGATATTTTTAAAATGTTAATTTTGAGATTTGGATGCGGTAATATGAAAGTAGCAAAGGCATAGAACGAATAATAGCTATTTCACCAAATATATTTTCATGTGCTAGAAGACATAAACTCTCAAATCTCCATCACAAGCAAGGCGTCAAAATATCGGCATAAATTGACAAAATCGGAGCGAAGAAGAAATAATTGACTTTCAGTTTTCTACCCACACCAAGTAGCCTCGCAACAAAACTGGCAGCACAAACAACGACACATCCCAAGTAACAATTTCAGCTTATTCCAACCGTATAGCACTCCTTCCGGCTTTGTTGATAAAGCTACATTCAAAAGTGTTTTATCCACCAACACCTCCTCTATGTATTTCTTTAAAGCCGAAATGTGTACAGAGTGGTCCACTTATAGGATGTGAAAACAAATAAACAAACGTTTTACAAGATCATAAAGATTTTGAAAATGTTCTAGTGAGAGATGTTATGACTACTTGAGAACCTTCATAGAACCTATTGGCTGCCATCAAAACCAGCATAGGGCGAAATGGCCACAGCTGTCAAATTTCACGGTGATATCGTGGTTGGTTTTTTGTTGTCCTGCTTTGTTCGATTCTCTGCGCTTCTGATTCATTTAACAGTAAATAATATATACAGAAAAAGGTTCTTGTGTTGCGGGAGATTTTGTTTGACAGCAACATATCCATAACAAATTGAGTTTTTTTTATAGCGGATCATGCTCCAAATCAAATGCGCGATTAATTTTATGGTGAATATTGGCACGATGAGAGCAGAAAATAAATGCGCTTCGGACATTATGCGAGTTAACATCATTAAAATTTAAATTGAAACAAATATATTCGAATAAATTCATCAGTGAAAATTTACCTAAGAATTGTATGGAATCGTCAATTCATTTAAATTTAAAGTTTATGTGTATTTATTTTTCCACATTTCAATTATTTCATATATTTCAATATGGCGATTGCAAGAAATCACAGTTTTACCAAAAAGCCAATTAATCTCCGCAATGTCTACTACAAAACTATTTGGTCATTTGGTGACTTCCCTCAATGCCAATTCGCTGTTTAAAGCATTTACTGGAGGCAAAATGGTTTTAAAATGCATTTTCTACCGACCATAATAAGATAATTTGAATGAGTCTTAAGACGGCATTTCAAAACAGCATTTTACGAGTTCATAAGTCAAAATAAAACCTTCGATAGGAGTAAGAGGAACTTTAGAGGACAAGGCTTTAAGATCGTTGTTAAGAAGCTGTGTAGGTTCTGATAAATTTGACTCAAATTTGAAACCTATTGGCACCGCTTACTGCCATAATAAAACCAAATTGATTTTCAGTGGTGGTCATAAAACATTGATAAAATTTAATAAACCAGGATGGTTTTGGCTATGTTACTTGGGTTGATGCTATGTTACATCTATGTGGACGAACGAACGTGCAATAGCCTTGATCATTTTAATTTTCGTGGTTTTGAAGACAGAGCCTTCACGAATTTTAACTAAAACTGTAAATATTAGCTTCTTTTAACGGAAAATATTTATTTTTAGCATAGGACTTCGTCTTTATTTTATATACTAGGATTCAACTCGACCGCGTCACGAAAAGTGATCAGGTATTAAACGTTAATAACTCAGTCGTTTAAACCATGCATTTTCAAACGGTACAAATACTTGCGTTTCCAAAATTTTTCTCCTTGTAACCTACCGGAACCGGTTCCAGGGTATCTGGATTAGCCAATTGACCTGGTTGGTCTATGGTATAATGTTTTCGGATATCAGTAATTCAAACCATGATTTTTGAGCCGTCAAACGGTACAAATACTTGGGGTTCCAAAATTGTCCTCTTTGGGCCCTACCGGAATCGATTCCAGAGAAACCGGGTGTTGTCAAATCCTCTGGTTGGTCTATGGCATGATGTTTTTGAAGACCAGTGTTCGAGATCGTTAATTTTGAGCCGTCCAACAGTATAAATATATGAGGTTCCAAAGTTGTCCTCTTCCGATGCATACTGGAACCGATTCTGGGTGCCTATGTGCCAAATTTAAAACAAAACATTGGCCAGCATCTCGTTTGAAAAACCCATTACTTTCATTTGAGGCAAAGATATTAGAATTCGGTTCAAAAATAATGTTTGGGAGTTTTGGGAAATTTTTCCCTTGAATGCACTACGTTTAAATTTATTTCTAGAGTCTCTTCTAGAGGTCGCTGAAATCTGTAATTGCCCTAAATATGTTTGTTCTTACAGATGAGGAAACTTCCGAATATTTCAGAAACCTAGTCTATTCCGTTTAGACATTAGAGCTTTTTTGAGATGGTGATTGGTGGTACAAGGAAAGTTAACCTAACCGTAATGGTTTCAGAAGGAATGTATCGAAAATAAGCTATGTACAAACACTTTTACGCGTGTATATGTGATGGTTTTAATGTGTTCATCATAGCATGCTGTGCGTTTGACAGTCATCTTTCGCTTGTCTTCTTGTTGGCACGGTTTAAATTTTTTATTTTTAAAATGTGGCGCATTGAAAATCACGTGAATATTATTGTTTTGAACACAACTACGTGAAAAGGGTTAAACTATGCGCAAATTGGCGAAACGCTTTAAAATTTATTACACGAGTGTTAAATCTATCATAACCATTTTTGGGATATACTGTTCTTTGGATAAACAGCCAGAAAGAGGCAGAAAACCCAGATCATCCAACCCTAAACTGGATCAGAAAGTGGTAGCTCTAATTCGGAAGAACAAATCCATGTTGTTATTTAGGTGATAAAGCGGGAACCAGCGTCGGAATGATTCCACGTATCATGAAATAAAATAACCTGAAGACCTACAAGAAGCAGAAAATTGTCAATATCAGTGCAGAACAGAAGCAACGAGGTCCTGGAAATTGTATTTGCGAGTTCTGCAGCGACCGAATGCATGTATTTTGATGGACGGCGAGACCGATGTAAAAGAGGACTCAAAAACCATTCCAGGTCCACAATACTACACTGTCGTCGTTGAAGAGGATGTAAGCAATGCAGACAGGTCGATTCAAGTTTATTTATTTAATATTATTTAATATTTATTTCATCCAGTCTTCACAATGTTCAAATTCAATCCCGTACAATAAAACATCATCTATTTGTTTGAATTACTTATCATTTTTTATGATTTGAAAGAAAAATATGTGGATCACTTATTTTCGATACAGCCCTTATACACTCAGTAGCAAAAAAATAAGCCGAGCAAAATTTTGCTTAAAAAAACGCGTTGTTCAACTTTCTGTAACTTTCTCAATTATCAATATGTTTGGCTGAAAAAGCCATTTTTGGACATAGCAATTTCAAAAATTTGTACTTCAAATATTAAATATTTGCCCGTGGTTTAAGACACTACAGAAAATAATGTGGACAAAATTTGAACTCAGCCAAACATATTGATAATTGACAAAGTAACAGGAGGTTGAACAACGCGTTTTTTGGAAGCAAAATTTTGCTCGGCTTTTTTTTTGCTACTGAGTGTAATTTTCTTATTGAAGATCAATAAAACGCGTTATCAAGACGTTTAGTAATGTACATATGTGTCCTCTTTTCGCCTTTAGTCCCATTTGCAGACGTTTCGGCATACTAAGTTTTGCAGTTGCTGGCGATCAAGGTCGTCGCTGGTTCTGCCAAGAACTTGGAAGTAGTTGTTTTTATTTGTGTAAATCTAGTTTTATCAACGAGAACATTGAGAATTGCCCACACATTTTCGATGAGGTTCAAATCTGGACTTTGAGGAGGCCATTTCATGAGCTTGATATGGCATGAACGAAAAAAGGACTTAATTTTCTTTGCTGTATACTTCGCATCATTGTCTTGCTGGAACACGAACTGATTTTCCAGCCCGGTTTGATTCAGCGATATAGACTGTTCTGAGAATTATAAATACACTAATGATTAACCGTCAATTAAAAAAGCGTGCAGTATTCAACCAACTTTTGGCTAGGTCCTGATGTTTACATTCAGTGCTCTTTCGTATATTCTTCGAGACGGGGTAGAAACCCCGGTTCCGCTGACCCTACAATCGACAGAAAGGTAAGGGACTATTTCAACCGTCATCCTTCAGCATCAGTCCGAGACTTGGCATAAAAGCTATGTTAAAAAACATGCCAAGGAGAGAATGGGCCTACAGACTCATTGGAAGCAGAAGCACCAAACAGGCTGAATCTGTGAAACCGAGGGCTCGAAAGCTGTATGACAAACTTCTGACCAAAAAACTTGGGCAGGGTTATCATGGACGATGAAACCTACATAAAACCTACATCTGCCGGGACCACAGTTTTATACCTCGCCAAAGGGAAGGATGTTTTTGCATCAGTGAAAACCATTTACACCGAAAAATTCGGCCAGAAGGTAATGGTGTGGCAGGCCATATGCGGATGTGGAGAAATATCTCGTCCATTCATTACGACAGACAAAATGAATGTTTGTATTTTGTAGGTTGCTACCCTTGATCTTACAACATAACGAGCCTACAATTTTTGACCTGATTTTGCTTCCTGCAATTACTCTAAATATGCACTAAAGTGGTACAAAAGGAACAATGTCGGATTTGTACCAAAGGAGATTAATCTACCCAATTTTTCAACGGTACTTTTTAGAACATTCCTATTACATGACTGGTTACAGAGTTACAGGTCGCCAAAGTTAGGGTCTCAAAAAGGGCTTTTTTCAGTTGGAGCAAGTTCCTGATGGCAGTGATGTCCATATCCTCAGTGTGGTAGAGAGAGATTTTAAATTTTCCACACACTCTTCCTATCTCAACGAGAGGAACACACTCTTCCTACCTTCTCTCTTGTTTATATTCACTCTCGTGTTTGCATGCGGGTAGCGCATGTCTTTTTTTTGTTTTTTTTTCCGTCGGCCTAATTCCTCACACGGTGACAATTACCGACGCCAGGGAGACGACTCCACCATCTGGACCCTACCTAACGACTCATGAATATGAGCCGGGACCAATGGCTTTACTTCCCTTCCGAAGGAAGACGTGACCAGATATTTTCGCCTCAGAAAAATCGCCAACGTCGACTGGGATTGAACCCAGACCCACTGGGGTGCCAGTAGCAGTCACGCTTACCACTACACCACCGACGCCGGCAGGGTAGCGTATGTGAGTGGAAATAAATGGTTTTTATTCACACTACACTCGATCGCTCTAGAGCGAGAAAAAGAGCTCTCAAATTCACAGAAGCGAATGCAGATAAATTCTCTGACGCGTGCGTTTCAGTGAGCTCACTGGCGTGGACTCTTCTGCTAATATTCAGCAGTGATTGCAAATTCGCTTTGACGCTACATAACAAAGGAAGAAAGAATAATGTTTCGTCCCGCTTCCTTTTTTCGGACATTTTCTGCCACTCTGACGATGTTTTAACTTTCAAACGCACCAGCGAATCACAAAACTCGCACAACTGTACGCGGCGGTGATCGCAGGCGAGAGTACGTGGGTGAAGACAGATGAGAGCACGTGAGCGCGATTGTTTAAAAGAGAGTGTGGTTCACTCACTCCAGGTAATACTATCACGGGCGCACACTTTTAGTCTGTCTTTTTTTCACAGAATAAAAGAGCACTTTGCTTTATCTGAGGTGAGTTATGGTTGTATCCTCTGTGAAGGTACAAATCTCACGCACTGGCGTAACATTAGTGCGAAATGCCATCTCTGCCTGATGGCCATACTGACTAAATCCGGTTTTTCTATACATATTTTAAAACTGTTTTTGTTACCTATCATTTGATACCGCACAATTGGAATCGATCAAAAATTGATTTTTTGGAACCAGCTGGGGTCGAAAACCAAAAGTAAGGGAAGTAACCAAAAATCACGCATGTAATCATGAAGTAATCATGAAGTAAAGATGGGTAACCATGAGTAATCATAAATAATCATCAATAATCACAATAATCATTGTAATCACAACAATCATGATCGATTTCACCATCGTTCTTAAGTTATGTATAGTGTCTGAAGTAGTGTACTGTATAGTGCGCCGGATGCGACATTACACCCAAAATAAAAAAAGCAAGATTGTAATGCAATTTCGCATGATTTGGTTTCATTTCTCGTAATGGATCGTAACTTGGAGAAAAAATGCAACATTGGTCGTGGGCAAAAAGGTGACACATATATTCGCTTAGAAAAATTCAATGTGTGCGTGAGGTTGTGCAGTTGATTAGTAGTAGTAAATTCAATGGCTCATTAAAAAAAGGTTTCGATCCGCAACTGAGATTCGAACCGCGGGCATCAGCGTGGCGGCTCTCCATTGTCCACTATCCAGCCACCATAACAAGTTGAGGTGATCCGAATAAAAGCCCTAGAGTTGCTTCGGTTGTCGAGGTACTCAACGTTACAACAATGAAGCAAATGTCGGTCGCACACACTTACATGGCTTCGTTTATTTCATAAACTGCATGGTGACTTGATGAGAGGGCGATAGGAGGGTGATGACGAGTGAAAATAAAAATAGAACACTTGACAGCGGAATAGCAACAGTGGCAAATTGTGTAGCGGCATTCTGTGTCATTGTCTCACCCAACGGTTGCTGCGACTGTCGAGGCCTAAGCACACAGTAATAACCGCTTGGACACACTTGTATGGCTTTGTTTAAACCATAAAAAGCTTTGTGGATCATGATGGGCAAAATTGATTTTTCAGAATCATGCGGATTTCTCGAAATATGATTGCAAAAACTGCAATTGCATTTTTTGCTACAATTTCAACTTTTGGGTGTATATATAACTTATTGAACAAGTTTAAAATCAAATGTCATTTAATTCAGTTCCTAACTGTTTACTGGTTTGATTGCCCATGATTATTTATGAGTATTTATGAATACTTATGATTAGTTATGATTACTTACCTCCAGATTATTGTGATTTCTTATGATTACTAATTGTCAAAGATTACATATGATTATTTATGGTTAGTTATGATTACTTATGATTTATCCTGATTATTGTGAATAAATACCTATGATTATATGATTACTTTGCACGGTTTTGGAGTGGACGTGGTACGGATCGGTCGTGAAAAATTCAAGTGCTTTGTTCAGCCGTGTAAGTAAACCGTTAAAGCATACAAATAATGCCTGCCTTCAAATTAACACAACATAAACTTTTATAATATTTGTATACTCTGACATCATGCAATATTAAAATTATGGTGTCAATATTAAATATTTATAAACAACTACATGCAATAATAAAGGGTAAGAGGGGAAACAGGGTGCCAGACAAATTGTAGGCTGGATGGAGATTCGTGGTTATCTGGCCCAAATCATGGATGACAACTGTACCTTGCTTGATGGAAATCGGCAGATCGAGATCAAGAAAGCCCTAGTTGTCTTCCGACAGTCTACAGTGAGTTTACTAACTCTAATTTTCAACAAACCACCAGACGGAAATCCTATTGCATCTTGTGTATGACTAAAATATTTACCTGCACTTAGTAATTCAGAAAAAGCACCAAAAAATGAAAAAAGTGCCACTAAATTATTAAGGCCTGTACCAACAAATAATGTGTGATCAGCATTAAAAAATTAGGAATGAGCAATAAAAGATGAGAAAAGATCTTCGGATAATCTAATTGTGACCGGTAAATCTGTCAAATAAAGCAACAGCTATTAGTATATGTGCAATTAAATATGGCAGTATTTCCGCCAAATTATGTAATTTGAGCACTAAACTATTCGCATATGTCTTTCAATTTTATTGGATTTTCCCATAAAAACAGTAAAATGAGCAATGGATATTTATATGGTTATTTATTTATCCATTGCTCATTTTACTGTTTTTATGGGAAAATCCAATAAAATTGAAAGTCATATGCGAATAGTTTAGTGCTCAAATTACATAATTTGGCGGATATACTGCCATATTTAATTGCACATATACTAATAGCTGTTGCTTTATTTGATAGATTTACCGGTCACAATTAGATTATCCGAAGATCTTTTCTCATCTTTTATTGCTCATTCCTAATTTTTTAATGCTGATCACACATTATTTGTTGGCACAGGCCTTAATAATTTAGTGGCACTTTTTTCATTTTTTATTGCTCAAATCTCTCTTTTAATTGATGATTAATTATGCTGCCCTTGTGTATTGCATACTGTGCAAGACCTGTAATAAGAGCGTTTCGTTGAAAGGAGATTCTCTATCCTTTCCGTGGGTTTCGTGTAAGTGCTTCTGCTTACGGGTCCACATCCCCGTTTTTGGCCCTTCATACAACTAAATAATGAGGATTGCAGGTATGTACAGTTTGATCTTGTCATTGGGAGGAACTGTTCGCCATGACAAGTCCTGCACTGGTGGTGGCTTCCTATCACATCACATCATCACATGATTATATAATTACTGTTGGAGACACAACGAAAACTACAACCGCAGCAGCCACACAACACCCTATCCATCGGTACCAAAGCGATGAGTACCAATTGAGATCACCGATTGTTTACCGATCTCACCATCGTTCCTATACCCCACACCATACTCATCCCAATGTACATATTCCCATCCCAAAAGATCAGTTCAATATAACAAACCAAGTCGAACGGACGTGCGCGCATTCTATTCTCCGTATTAGACTCTATCACGGTCATTGTACCATATCGTTCGGTTCCATTTCGAAAATAATTACAAGTCCCCGCTAAAAAGGGACTTTGTCGATTTGCAGTGTCGGTTAGGTGCATTCTTTCTAAGTACCCTTTTACGAAGGGACTTAGCCGTTTCAGTGCATCAGTCGGACCTTAGTGAAAAGGTCGACGAGCTAGTGGCCTATCGTTGAAGAAACTACTTTGAGAAAGCAGTGGTTTAGTGGCCCGTGTTTCTGTGCGCCTTTTGTATACTTTTTGGTGGCTGCTGAAAAGTAGCGAAGTAAGTCCTTCGGTGGCCGGCAAAGTTCGTGCTCGAACAATTACTTTGCGGAATTGAAAGTAATCTCTGATTACTTGTCACTTCAAAAGTTGTTGGAAACCCTTTGCAATTTCTATGTACACTTTGTTGTTTTCTATTTGCTCCCTATGTTCTGAGTAACGATCTATGATCAAATTTGTCAGGATCAGATAATTTCCGAGCTACACGAGAGGCTCTAGGAGTGTACAGTAATTTATTGCTGGAACAAATAGAAATGAAGAGAAAGATTGATGGTTCCGTTTACCAGTATTTGCACCATTCACCGTCATTCCTCACCAAGGTCTTTAAGTATTAGTATGACGAGAGGAATTATATGTGTGAAATAGTCGGTGCATGCCAAATATAAACCAAAAAGCGGGAGATAATTTCTCGCCCATGTTAGGTATTGGGAAGGGAAACAAACAAATCGCTAGAACCAGATCAAAGCAATACGCAGTATAAGAGCACGATCGATTGCATATTCTTTTACCTGCCAAGGGGTATCCTTCCCCTTGCCTAGCTAGCCCCTAGCTTGGTGAAAGATTATGTGCCTGATCGGACACTACCGTTCAAAAGCCCTACGCTCGATTTAAACTTGTATCTTTCAATTTCAAAGCTGCTTTTGACAAATTTCATCAATTTCTTTTTACCAATCCTAGAGAGTTTGAGCTGTTTAGTGGAATACTAAACATTCTCATTTCTAATTCTTTTTACCAATTTTTTGATTTCTTAGGAATAGCTTGAACCAAATCCTTAATCCAATCGAAAAGCGCGTTAAACAAATGATACAATTTTTAAATAAATTACAATCCCTCAAAATAGCATTAGTCAAAATGACCCCATCAAGATAACGGGGAACTGCAGATCCCCAGGTTCCTGCTGCGAAAGCTGACTCGAGAAAATCGCCAAAACGTTCACCAATAACCGAATGACAACATGGCGACAGTGGCGGCCCGTTTGCATCGAGAAAGGAGTTCAAATTTACGATCATTGCCCGAATATGGGGGGAGCGCGTGGTAATTAAATTAATTGCAATTTTATGCACTTTAATGTCACCATTCAGCACGGTCGCTCCGATTTGGCCATACGTCGTCGCATACTGTTCCTGGACTTGGTGGATGTCTACGTTTTACTATCGAAAGACGACAACAACGCGGTATTAGAATTAATGGCTCGTCATAATGTTTGGGTGATTGGCTGAAGGGTTTTTATATGCACTTGCGAAATTCCATCTTTTGCTGAAACAATGTGTTGAAAGACCGAGAGTAGAGTGTCCGTTCGTGATCGCCAATATAATGACAGCTGGAGCCACAGCATCATAAACCATGGTCATCATCATCATCAACGACGACGACGACGGCGAGGTAGAGTGGTGCTTTGCAAAATGTACGTTCATGCTTTTTTTTTAGAAAGCGGTACAAATAATCTCATCCGTGCGATCATAAACGTTAGAAGCCAAGGAAAATATTAATGCTCCGGGGAGGGGGATAAGAAGCGGTTCCCTCTCCCTCGTTAGGACCTCTCGGCGGACACTGCAAGTGAGCTGAGTAGGTACCAACCAACGACGTCTGTACGCCAAATTAAGGTACACACGCCACCAACCATATCTCGTACACACCGAAACTGACGTTGAATACCAACCGACTAACCAATTCAACACCGACCGACTGACTGACCTTATGCGTTGGGTTTGGTCATGTTCGATGCCAGTATGTCAGAGCGAGTGGGTGAAGCAGAAAAAAAGTGAAATTTATCGGAGATTTATGATCCATTGGATGGCGCTGATTGTGGCCGTTTTATTCTTCGCCAAATGTCATGTTTTCGGACGGCACAAGGTGATTTATGGCTGACAGGCCTGCGTTTCTGCGGGAAATTTCATACCTTTTGTTGATGCGAGCCTTATCGCCGTATGGCAGTAGGACCGAAAAGGCGGAAGTGATCGCTGGCATTGATTGCTCGGGGACGTTGTTGTGGAATTAACCATAGACATATCATTTCTACCTTCGATACTCTTAACTAAATGTTCAAGCTGCAGGTGCCAATCAAAAGTGACTTTTCGAATTTCAAAAAAGAGTAGTGCTCAAAATATTTGTCATCTCGAAAAAAGTCCCCATGCTAAATTGAAAAGAATCGAAGCAGCAGAAGGAAGTAAAATTGTGTGTTTTAAAATGTGAAAATGGCGTATGACGGAGCACCGGTAGCACAGCTGGTCGTAACGCCAGCCGAGGATAACCAATGACATTTATATAAGGTCTGGCGCAGTAGCCACAACAATATTAGTGAAAAAAGCAAAATTCGCTCATGACACTAATACCACCGCGCTCCTTACACACGCTATACAAGCGCGCGGAAAGTGCTACGTCATACAATATTTTTATTTGTTTGCTCCAAGGTTCGCTCAGTGATTTTTTTATTGTGTGCGCTATAAAACTTAATTTTTCATCCAATTTCAATCGAAAATGATTAATTGTGATGTGAAGCAATGTCTACGTACAAAATTCTAAAACTAAAACTCCCGATCCAGTTACATGCATTTCCCAAAGACAAGGAAAGTGTCGCCGAGGAAAGAGGCTGAAGTTTTGTTGTTTCAATGACCAGTCTGCTCCACTTTATTTATGCTGTTGTCAAATAAACTGGAGGATTTTTAATACAGTTTGTAAAATACTAGTACCTATCATTATACCATTAAATATACTTGAATTAATCTTGCTCTTGAAAATCTACACCAAGATCAACAGAAAAGGGAAGTAAAACATGCAAAAAAAGTTTATCCACCCAAACATGCTTAGTACCATTTTGCCGTGTATTGAGCGGTTCCTGTCACTTTTTCGAATGTAAACATTGCATACAGTTATCCTTTCGTAGTGTAGAAGCTTTCGTGATTCAAATTTGAGTTCTCGTGTTTCGAAATGCCTAAAAACGCACAAATTTCGCTGAGTATCCGAAAACTTATCATAGAGCATCACAAGTGCGGTAAAAGCTACCGTCAAGTTGCTAATATCGTTCAGATACGTAAAGATACGGTTGCCAATAGAGTGGTTCTTTCACACCAGAAAAGCGATCAGGGCGACCGGCGAAGACAAGTATCCGGATTGACAGGGCTATCGTCAGAAAGGCGGAACAAGATCGAGGTGAGAGTGAATTTTCTATCCATGTGACACCTCAAACAATCCGAAATCGACTGCATCTACAAGGTCTGAAACAAATTAAGAATTACATTCAAGAAACCATGGTTGTCAGCGAAAAACATTAAAAAACGATTGAAGTGGGCTCGAGATCATATTACATGGACAGTCGATGATTGCAGAAAGGTCATTTGGTCAGACGAGACTAAAATAATGCTATTTGGGTCTGATGGTATCACACGAAAATGGCGCAGAACCGGTGAAAGTATGAAAACCCAGTGATTAAAGCCTACAGTCAAACATGGTGGAGGCGAGTTATTGCAACATAATTAATTTTCAACTAACTTAACTAGCTTTTATCATTTTCTGTGCAGGTAGAATCATGGTTTGGGGCTCGATGGCTTCGTCTGGCGTTGGAGAACTCGAATTCATTGACGGAATAATGACAAAGGAGGTTTATCTGGACATACTGAAACGGATACTTTCAGCAAATGCACAAAAACTGAAGCTGGGCCGGAGATACACGTTCCAGCACACATCGAAGCTGGTATCCCAATGGTTTAATGAAAAGAAAATCAATGTTTTGGAGTGGCCAGCACAGTCTCCTGACCTTAATCCAATAGATCATCTCTGGTCTATTTTGAAAATTAAGGTTCAGGAACACAAACCATCAAGCATTCAGCAAATACGACAAGTTGTTGTAACTGAATGGGACAAAATCGCACCAGAAACGACTGCTAAGCTTGTCCAGTCAATGCCACGACGATGTCAAGCTGTCCTTGAAGCCAAGGGAGGTCACACGAAATATTGAATGATTTTCAGGATTATGGTGGATATACTTTTTTTGCTTTATTTTTTATCGTTTTCTTATATATTTGCTCTCAGACACGAACAGTTCGTGCTTTTACATCAAATTATCGTTATTTGACTTTCTTTCTATCCCTTGAGAAATAAATTTAACATTAAAAATCGTTTTTCAATGTTTTGGTGGATTATTTGAAGCAAATGTGCCAAGTGAGAAGCGGTGTATAAATTTTTTTTACATAGAGTACAGTGGGGCAAAAGTTCGAGTGGGGCAAAAGTTGTCTCTTATTATATACCACAGTTAGTCTGGCAACACTGTCGCGCAAGTGTCGATGTTTTGACTGGTGAAAATTGTACATCAGCATTGTTTTGTTTATCTCGCGAAATTTGTGTGTTCGTCAGCAAAGTTCATTTTGCACACTGGTAATATAAAAACTGATGCCCTTGCAAACGAGTTTTGAAAAGTTAAATCGTCTTTTCCACGAAATCTTAGTTAGATTTGCGTTGCTTGAAGGTTGCTCTGAAAGATGCGGTAAGTATATTTTCAAATATTTTTTAGGATGTTGCTGGATTTTATTACACATCGATGAAACCCGGTATGGGCAAAAGTTCTAAGCAATAGCGGGGCAAAAGTTCGAGGTTCTAACTTCGTTTGGGTCTTGTATTTTTTTTTATAGGAATTACAAAAGGAAGTCAAACAGAAAGGTGTGTACACCCGAAATCCTCGAACAGGCCAAACAGAGAATCGCCAACGGAGAATGCAAGCTCTCTGTAGCAAAAAGTATCGGGATCACGGAAACTGCGCTGCGAAATCGGTTGAAGAAGGTATAAATTATTGTCTAAGATTTACGTTTTAGCTTTATTTTGAACTATTATATATATTTCAGGGTTTTGGTGTGTTGCAGCTTGGTCGGTTCCGGTCTGTATTCACTCCAGAGCAAGAGAAGGAAATAGTAAGTCATTGCAAATCTCTCGATGAATGTTTTTGTGGAGTATTATTTGCAGAACTACGGAGATCAGTTTTCCAGTATGCTGAAACCCTCAAAATCAACCATGGATTCAATCAAAATGCGAAGGCGGCAGGAAAATAGTGGGCAATTTCGTTTATACGCCGGCACAATTGGTCGCTTCGCACTCCACAACAAACTAGCCTTGGTCGAATGATGGGTTTTAATCGAGTGCAAGTTGGCATATCTGAATGAAGTGGCCACAAAACACGGGTTAAATCCAGACAGAGTATACAACATGGATGAAACCGGAATGTCAACGGTACCTAAGAACGTCACCAAAATGGTCTCCGCTACCGGTAAAAAAGAAGTAGGCAAGATCAGTTCGGAAGAGCGAGGAGACTTGGTGACGGCTGTTTGTTCCATGAGTGCGCAGGGGAATTATCCCAAGTAGCACATTATGGTCATTATGGCTGATAAACGAAGCACCTCCTGGAACACAAATGTTTGTTTCTGATTCGGGGTACATCAATTCAGACCTGTTCTACCAATGGCTACAGCTTTTCCAGAAGCACACTAAAGTAACAAAAGTTACTCATAATGGACAATCATAGTTCACATCAGTCGCTGCAAGCGGTTCTCTATTGCCGAGAGACCGGAATTATGCTTCTCTCCATCAGTAGCCATAAAATTCAACTACTGGATCGCTGTTTTTTCCAAGCTCTCAAAACTAACTATGCTGAGGCATGGTTGATTTCTCATCCTGGCAGAGTAATTACCTAGTATCAGGTGGCAGAGTTGTTCGGCATCGCTTACGGTAGATGTGCAACTATTGAGAAATCTGTCAACGCTTTCAGAATGTGTGGGATAGTCCCTATCAACCCAGGAGTTCTCACCGATCAGGATTTTGCACCCAGTGAAGTTACCAACAATCAGAGTGACAAGGAAAATATTGATCAGGAAATTGGTGAACAATTAAGACCACTTCTGGCATCTTTGCGTAACATTTTGAATAGCTCCGAAGCAGTTTGCGCTAATTTTTCATCTTCAATGGCTACGCCTGAGCTGACCCAACCTGCTGGAATGTGCTCATTTTCTGGGATAAGGCCTCTTCCAAAGAGATATCAACAACAAAAACGACGCAAGAATGGCCAAAAGTCGGAAATCATGACCAGCACACCATTTAAAGAAAGGCTTGAATCAAAGGTCGAAGAACAAGCACGGAAGGGCTGCAAGTCAGCTGCAAAGCGTAAAAATTTATTCAACGACACCAATCCTACAAAGAAAACGCAAAAAATTGAGAAGAAATAGTTCTGCTTATTGAACAGAAATGAATTTACTTGATTTCCAAGTTAGAACTTTTACCCCACTTAGTCCGAAGTTTTGCCCAACAGGTGGGGCAAAAGTTCGAATACGGCATTGATTCAAACTTTTGATTTTAACTATTGGAAAATCATTTTGCCTTCGAGCATATCATGTCAAACGGAAGAATATATGTCATTCAATAAAGTTATGAATTAATAGTTTTGATAACTTCATTTATTTACATTTTTTAGCGATTCAACCTACTAAGGTCGAACTTTTACCCCACCTTACTCTACTATATGTGTACAGTACCGATATCCGGCGTATTTTATTTCGAGAAGGTAAGCAGTGTTTTGAAAACAATAATAAATTCAGCCAACTAAAATCGCTTTAAATTCTTTCTACAGCTGTTTCATCGATTCGTCTTCCAGAGCCAGAACACCCATCGAAACGGTCACAGCGGGCTCAACGAAAGGCTCACGCTGGAGTTGTTGCTCAGCTGTTGGAAAAACGCGACGAAGAGGAGAAAATCTTATCATCTCCTGCGTTGTCGGCACATATGCCGAAATCCGGTAATTTTTTTACAGATATCTGGAAAATTTCACCGAAATCCGTAAAATCGGATTACCGAACGTTCAACTGTTGAGAATTCGGTAAAACTTTACAAATTTCTGTAAAAAAAATCTAAGTGTGTAGAGCACTTTATCCTATAGGGCAATATGCGTATCTTTTCTTAACTACGTTTGACTTGGCCATTCGAGCTTCTTATCTTTCTTTTCAAAGCCCTGTTCCTCACTTTACCACGGTTGCTATCGATGACGGAAAATTGGTCCTATATCGCTACTCGATCGTCAAGTCCATATCCAATTAACTCAGTTAAACTCACTGTAACTGAACTCACTATGACTTTCCACAATTCAGCATTTATATGAACACTAGCTGCGAGCGTTGCTACGCCTGCAACTAAATGAATAGTCATCACATAGAACAAACGCTTTATTTTTTTTTATTACTAAGAAGGGGTTCAAACTTCTATCACAACATTCTTCTTACCCAGACAATACACAGTTTTTGGCTTAGTTACTTGTATAGTTTTCAGGTTTGGTTTAAATTTTGTGTTTGAAATCACCATAGAAACATTTCTTGCATTAAAAAAAACCCCGCAATCCAATTTTGGTTCCATTTGCTTGATTAGTTCTCAAGTTATGCAGAAATTTGTGTTTCATTTGTATGGAAGCCTTCCCTCTTTCCAGAAGGAGGAAGTTGTCTCAAACAATCATAAGAACCTTCCCCAACTCCGATCGGTCAGACAGACAGTCAGCCGGAAATTCATTTTAATGAACATAAAAACCCTGCGCCCAATAACCCCCACATGTCAAATGTGGGTTCATTTACTTGAAAAGTTCTTGAGTTATGCAGATATTTGCGTTTCGTTTCTTTCAGAAGGCAGAGGGGTTTCGAGCCACCTTAGAAACATTTCTCTCCTTCAAAAACCGCCATATGCCAAATTTGGATCCATTTTCTTGATTAGTTCTCGAGTTTTGCATAAATTTGTGTTTCATTTCTAGCCCCCCCCCCCCCCATTCTAACGGCGGAAGAGTCTCAAATCACCGTAGAAACATTTTTCTCCTTCAAAAACCTCCATATGCCAAATTTGGTTACATCTGCTGGATTAGTTCTCGACTTATGCAAAAACTGGTGTATCATTTGTATGGGAGACCCCCCCCCCCTTCCACTGTCACAAGGCGGGGGTCTCAAATCATCAAAGAAACATTTCGTTCCTTCGTTGAAGAGACGAACCAGCCAACGGCTGAAATCTCCCTAATTAAGATTAATCAACCAATCCATTTCTCTCCTTCATAAACCGCCATATGCCAAATTTGGTTCCATTATCTTGATTAGTTCTCGAGTTATGCATACATTTGTGTTTCATTTGTATTGGAGCTCTCCTCCCCTCCAGAAAGGGGAGGAGTCTCAAATCAGCATTGAAACAATATTTATCTTCAGAACCAAATTTGGTTCCATTTGCTTGATTAGTTCTTGAGTTATACAGAATATTGCCTATCCTGCATGGGGTAGTATGACAAAAGGTTATGTGCCTGTTCGTATACTATCGTTCAAATGCCCTCCGCTCGTTTTCAAACTTACATCTTTTCAATTTCAAAGCCTGCCGTTCCCTTACGGATCTATCAATACACTTTCTCTTCATGCCTAATTGTTCTAGCAATAAAATTACTGTCCGCTCCTAGCGCTTCGCATGGAGATGAGAAATTATCTGCTTCTGAAAAACTTCATCAGAATATTGTATTTCATTTGTATGGGAACCCCCTCTTTCAGGACGTGGAGGGATCTGAAACCATCATAGAAACCTTTCTTGCCTTTAAAACCTCACACATGTTAAATTAGGTTTCTTTAGCTTGATTACTTCTCGAGTTATGTAGAAATTAGTGTTTCATTTGTACCGGAGCGCCCCTTTCCAGAGAAGGGAGGGGTCTTTAACTATCATAAGAACCTTTCCCAGCCCCAACAATCCCTGCATACAAATTTTCACGTAGATCAGTTCAGTAGTTTTCGAGTCTATTAAGTTCAGACAGACAGACAGGCAGAAATCCATTTTTACATATATAGATTTTAAACGATGTTCTTAGCAATGTTCACATTATTTTTGCTTCCAATACAAGCAAGCAGTACGTTGCCCTAGACCTTATATAGACGTCATTGAAGGAGAACGGGAGAAATACGGAGAAGGATCATCTTACTACTCCCTATAATAGCAGGACTATTGGTTTGAGCTTGCAGCAGATAAGTACTATTGTTACTAATTAAATTGTCTAAAATTTTCTTTTCTTATCATAGGAAATTCTTAGAATAGTGGTTAAGGGATGACAAAATAACAAAAACTAATACCCTTGCCACAGTATGGTAACGGTGTAATTCTTATGAGGCCTGTCCTCGAAAAAAAAATGCACCAGACGAAAGTGTTTGTCAAAAATTTATTTTAAGTCGGATTTTCTTGAAACTCTCGGAGAATGAACTAATACGTATGGATTATGTTTCGACACAATTACTTTAAGGAGTGTATCGAATATAAGCTATCCACATACATTTGCGTTGTACGCATGTATTTGTGATGGTTTTTTAATGCTCTGAACACTGCATGCTGTGCGTTTGACTGTCAGCTTTCTTTTGTTTACTTGTTTGTGCGGTTCAAATTCTGCGTTTTCAAAATGTCACGTATTGAAAAGGAAGTGAAAATTAAGGTTCTGGACACATGGCTAAGTGAGAAGGGTATTACTATGCGAAAATTGGCGAAGCGGTTTGGAATTCATCATGCGAGTGTTAAAACCATCATTAATAAGTTTGGGAAACACTATTCTTTGGATGAGCTACCAGGAAGAGGCAGAAAACCCGGTTCTTCCAACCCGAAACTGGAGCAGAAAGTGGTATCTCTAATCATGAAGAACAAATCAATGTCAATACGTGATTTGGCCAAAAGAGCAGGAACGAGTGTCGGAATGATCCAGCGTATCAAGAGGCGAAACCACCTGAAGACCTACAAGAAGCAGAAAATCTCGAAACAAAGTGCAGAACAGAAGAAGCGGGTAGCAACAAGGGCCCGGAAATTGTATTCGCCTCTTTTGCAGCGTCCGGATGCATGCGTTTTGATGAACGACGAGACCTATGTAAAGGAGGACTCAAAAACCCTTCCAGGTCCACAATACTTTACTGCCGTCGTTGGGGAGGATGTGAGCGATGCGGAAAGGTCGATTCAAGTGGAGAAATTCGGTCGAAAGGTTATGGTATGGCAAGCAATATGTTCCTGTGGTTTGAAGTCAACCATTTTTTACACTACCGGAACTATAAATGCGGAAATCTATCGATCTGAGTATCTCCAGAAGAGATTGTTGCCTTTATATAAGAAGCATAGTACACCTCCACTGTTGTGGCCGGATTTAGCGTCGGCTCACTATGCCAAAACCACTCTCAATTGGCTTGCGGAAAAGGGTATAGATTTCGTTGAGAAAAATATCAATCCACCAAATTGCCTTCAGCTTCGACCCATCGAACGTTACTGGGCAATCGTGAAGAGGGTCTTCAAGAAGACTGGTAAGGCAGCTGGGAACATGCAGGAGTTCAAAAAAATTTGGGCTCATGCGTCCAAAAGATGCGATGCAACACTTGTCCGGAACTTGATGAAGAGCATTCGATCCAAAGTTCAAAAATTCGTGAAGGAATCACTTAAATTTCATCCGGTCTTCATTATGTTCAAGTTTTACCTCGTACAATAAAGGATCAATTTTTTGTATGAATAAAATATCGGTTTTCAACATAATTTGAAAGAAAGTTTGTGGATAGCTTATTTTCGATACACTCCTTATTCAATTTCTTTTCCATCGCTGAATACCCGCACCATTCCCTTAAGACCCCTCATTAAATTTTGTAAAATTGTGGAGCCGACCTTTTTGGTCACTTTCATCCATTCTTTCTTCAACTTCAGCTCGTTCTTAAACACCTTGGACGATTTTCGAACTTTGGCCTTCATTATAGCCCAAAATATTTCCACCGGACGAATCTCTGGTGTTTTTGAGGGAGGTTTGCGGTTTTTGGAACAAAAACAACGTTATTGTCTCTGTACCAATCCAACGTCGATCGCGCGTAATGGCATGATGCCAAAATAATGTCTCGCCTCCGTGGGACCGCAGGAAGAGCAACAGACGCTTCTGGAAGCACGCGGTGCAGTAAATTTCGCTGTTGATGGTACCCGTTGGTTGGGTTGATGTTGATGTTGATGTACGGTTTACTCAGTTTACCACATTGGCAAATGGCCTCCATTTTCTTCTTTTTTATGTCTTTCGGAACATCAAACCGTGATTTGGCAAGTTAGAACTCCAGCCTCGGTATCTGCATTGCGTCTGCTTTTATGTAGGTTTCGTCATCCATAACCACACACATCGGTCTCGTTAACCACTCTCGAAACAGCTTCCTTGCGCGGGATTTGGCTGCCGTGTTTTGTTGATCAAGCCGGTTCGGTGCTTTGCGGACCTTGATTACACGTAGCCAAGGTCGTTTCATGGTTTGCTGAACGAACCAGGCAGAACACTTTGCTTTCAGAGCCGCGTCGCGAATCGAAAGGTTCCAAAGTGCTGCGTCAGTGATGGTTTGGGGAGGAATTTGCAAGCGAGGTAAATTACCACTGGTTTTCATCGCAAAAGGCGTTTAAGTGAATACCATATATTATAACATGGAAGTTTTGGAGAAAGTGGTCAAGTCATATGTACAAGAGGTGTTTGGAGGACGGAGCGCCATCGCATACTGCAAATCTCGTTCAGGGCTGGTGCCGAGAAAATTTGACCGACTTTTTGGACAAGAATGAATGTCCTCCCAGTTCACCAAATCTGAATACCTTGGATTATTGGTTGGACGTCAGACAGCCTAATGAATTGGATTCGGAGGTGGAGCAGATGTTTCAGTTCTAAGAGTGACAACACGGTTCTATGCTACCGTGTAATTATCGACGTCACTCGTTTTGTCTACATTATTTTGATTTACTAACATAAATAAATTTGACGATCTGCTTCTCCGTTATCCTGTTCTAACTATTGGATTGAACAAGTTATGTTGTGAGAATTTAAGATCAAAAAACCAGAATGAGTAAGTGAGGATCAAAAAACCCGAATCGTGTGTTGCTGCAGTAATACAGTTACATACATTCTTGTATTCCATTGAAATAACCAGCCACACTTGTGAGTGGCCCCAACAGCATCCTAACTGTTGGTGGAAATTGGTGCCAAAACTTGAATAACTTTAATGTGCATCTCTGTACAGAGAATAAATCGAGAACATAGTTATATTTCTTATTCACTGCTGAAGTCAGTTGAATTCAGCACATCGTTTACCAAAATGGATCCCGCTGCAAACCCAACCATTTTATCCAACATCCCTGTGATTTCTCGTGGGAGTGCAGAGGTGTTCTCGGCTTCCAATAAAGCGAAAATCACGTCAACATATTCCTAGCC
>JASCZW010011466.1:0-31963 GCA_034211315.2 Aedes japonicus
TTAAATTAAAGATGTATATGAATGGACGGAGGTTGTGAAATGTCAAACTTCGTGTTTTGGTACGATGTTTGTCCTCCCATTTTACACAGTTATGTATCGTCCGCACTCAAGAATCTTTCTTTTCGGTTGTAACCTCAGAAAAAACAGTAGTGTGCGACGTGGATTAATTTTCCCTGTTAAGAGAGTTTCAAGCAGTGTTAGAACACGTATTAAAATTAAAAGTACGTGGTGTTAGGAAAAGTAAGAAAAGTTGTTAATCGTGCCAGTAAAAACGTTGAAATCATTTAAAAGAAAACTATTGTACAGCGTTAAAATCAAAAATCCATACTAGTTGCTAGTGTCTATCAGAAAAAGGTCCACCAAGGGCCTTTTTCTTCTGTATCTGTTACTGCAGGAAGCTTAAATCGACAAAAAGGAGGCCAATCAGCGCACATTCACCGTCAATTTTTTTCTGCGCCAGGGGTTCCACACGAAGCCCCTGTATGTGATTTGGACGGATCAGGACCGATACCGAGCAAAAAGAATGCCACATCTTCCATTTTCGGGAGATCTTTTGTCGGGAGTAACCATTGTTGGGTGAAACCATTGTCCGTAGAGCCTTTGTCCAGAGAAGTGACCGCCATTTTCTTGCTGCCATATTGGAAGGCCGACACCAAGAAAAAATTTCGTGAAATTAAATGACTTTTCGTGGTTGAAGATAACGCCACCGTTGCCGACAGGACGTCGATTGTCCAACTCTAACCCGCGGCCGTGGGCCGTCCGTTCAACCAGCGATCGACCGCCGGTAAAGCCATACCGCTTCCGACGCTAGTATCACCACCCTCTTTCACCGACGAAGAGTCGTCTTCCGACGAGACCTCATCTGGATCCAGATCCCGGGTGAGACAATGCCCGCAAGTATCCTTTGCGCAAGTAAGCTTTGTGGAACATGATGGGCAAATTTGCCTTTTCAGAATCATGCGGATTTCTCAAGATATGATTGCAAAAACTGCAAAAATGCAATTTTGCATTTTTTGCTACAATTTCAACTTTTGGGTGTATAGCGCCAATAATGTTCAAATCGTACCTACACCCAAAAGTTGAAATTGTAGCAAAATATGCAAAATTGCAATTTTGCAGTTTTTGCAATCATATCTTGAGAAATCCGCATGATTCTGAAAGGCAAATTTGCCATCATGTTCCACAAAGCTTTTTATGGTATAAACAAAGCCATGCAAGTGTGTGCAAGTGGTTATCGCTGTGTGCCTAGTGCCTCGACAATCGCAGCAACCGTTGGGTTTTTGGTTCAACCGTCAACAACTTCTCAATATGGGTGAGACAATGGCACAGAACGCCGCTACGCCTATTCCACTGTTGCTATTCCGCTGTCAAGTGTTCTATTTTTATCTGCACTCGTCATCACACTCTATCGCCCTCTCATCAAGTCACCATGCGGTTTATGAAATAAACGAAGCCATGTAAGTGTGTGCGACCGAAATTTGCTTCATTGTTGTAACGTTGAGTGCCTTAAAAACCGAAGAAACTGTAGGACTTTTATTCCATTCACCTCAACTTGTTGTGGTGACTGGATGGTTACAATGAAGAGCCGTCATGCTGACGGTCGCGGTTCGACTCTCGGTAGCGGATGGTAATCTTTTTTTTTTGTGCGCCATTGAATTTACTACTACTAATCAACTGTACAACATCACGCACACATTGAATTTTTCTAATCGAATTGATGTGTTGCTTTTTTGCCCACGACCAATGTTGCTTTCTTTCTCCAAGTTGCGATCCATTACGAGAAATGAAACCAAATCATGCGAAATTGCATTACAATCTTGCTTTTTTATTTTGGGTGTAATGGGAGAAACCCTCCAAACCGGCCGGAACTGCGCCCAACTGAAAAATACTGGGCAATCACAAAGAAAAAACCCAAGAGAACTCAAAAAACAGTTCAAGGAAAATTGGCATTCAGCATCAAATAAGGTGGATAGAACAACAGTACAAAACATGATGGAAGGTGTGAAACGTAAAGCCGACAGTTCGCATTTGGAAAATCGGAAGCTTATAACGATCTGTAAATGTGTAGAGTTTGTACATTATTTATGTGCTTTAATCCAGATGAATTTAGTTCCTTAGTGTAGGCCAAAGAACCAGCAAAATTTTAGCTGTAATACTTTCTAAGACGGGTCCATTTAATTTTATGGATAAGGTAGGAAAGGGACAGTCGTAGCACTGCACGATCCAAATTATCTTTCGTGCCATCAGATTCACGATAGTACACAAAGGGTTTCGGGAAATGATAAACTTCCGGTTTCTTAATATCTCATGTAACTTTATTATGAGAATTCATAGTCCAAATCATTCCGTCAGTAACTTCTAAACAATTTGGAAGTGTACGCGTTTGTTTGTGATCGGTTTTGTTAGTTGAAGTAGGTAATTTAGAGTGATGTCAAGTGTTTAGATTAATTGAGTTTTTCTGAAATAGATAGAACTAAATCAAGTGTGCGTTGAAGGAATTGTATGTGGAATAGTAGATAGGCTACCAAATCTTCAGGTAATTTGTAGCCAGACCAAACTATCCGCTTCTAAAAGCGTGTGGGACTACCAGTGATGATACGTTCTCTTGAGTGAAGATTCTAGGTATTGGTGAGCTATCATTTTCGGATTCTCTGAGTGACTATCGTGGTTATGATTTCAGGGAAATAATAGGGTTTTCCGGTTTGGTCATTTTAGTTTACTGTCAGCTGGTTCGATCCGTAAATCCTTTCTAGGAAATTTAATGGACTTGCCCTGAGGAGAGTCTTAACCGGGCAAATAGAAATTGGGTGTGTGGTCTCCTTTAATAGAGTGGCGCTTAAGCCACACGCTTTTGGAAGCGGATCGTTCGGGATGGCTACAAGCTTAATCAAAGAATTCTCCTGTGTTTTGTAGACGGTACTCCCAAAGAAATAAAGATTGATTATTTATTTACATCAACATCAAATGGGAAATATTTTTGTAGACAGAATCTAGTTAATAATCAAGTATCGACGGGCTTCGATTAATATCGGCGTCCAGAGAAATGAATCTCGTATGCATAAGAGTCTGACTCACCAGAATGTTATGAACGTATCTCTGACTGAACTCCTAAAGACCAGTGGTGATAAGGGTAGTACTTTTCGAAACTTATTTTGTTAAAGAAACAAAAAATGAAAATCCTATTATCCGACAAAGAACTGTACAGCACTGATGCTGTTCCTTTGAAAGTGAAGTTCAACCAAACCTCTGGTGGCATGATGTTTGGCTGGGTGGCGTCCAACGGTTTGAAATTGTTGCTTCTTTTCATTGATGCTGGTGTCAAAAGCAATTTTGAAAACCTCTCCGAACATAAATCTCAACAGAAAGTGAAGCTGTACATTACCATTTCCGAAAGAGAGGTTTTAATTCCAAGCCATGGTTCAAGCCCTCTGCTTTGGCTATCAATCATGCTGTGCACCAGAACGAATGTTTGAAGACAATTTTGATCCCGTTTCTACAAAAACATCATGCAGATGAAAAATACGTACTTTGGGTGGATAAAGCGGCATCGCATTACTCCAAAAAGAAATCGTTCCTCAATACCCATTCCATCCCATTTGTAATCAAAAACCACAACTCGACAAATCAGCCTCATTGTCTCCCAATCGAAGATTTCTTCGAGATTTTTAGCTCTTTGATGAACAAAAATAACTGGAGAGCCACGAATTGCAAGCAGTTGATTGGTAGAATCAAGAGATACATTCGCGAAGTTGGCATGAAGGCTGTACTACGCTCCTGTTCCGATATCAAACGGATGCTTCGCCGAACAGCCGATAAGGAACCATTTTCAAATGTACACTAATTTTTTTTCAACAATGGACAATTGTATCTTTAATTTCAATAAATCTGATCTTCTTCTAGTATTTTTGCCATTTCTTGACAGCTTAAGAAAGAAATTCCAAAATTTAAGTTGCCACCCGTTATAGAGCTCTTCCCAGGATGCAGGCGTAATTATGGCATTTTACCAGATAAAATGCAATATGAATGTTTCATACCTTATACGAGCCATTTGTTCTATGTACAGAATCCATGTTTACGAAGCGAGTGAAGGCAAATTTACGAAACTGGTGCCCACTGGAGTGCGTTTAACCCTTATGTGTTCGACAGGGTACCCGGGTACGTTTTCATGTTTTACAATACGAAATTTCATAGTTTAATTTAAAACAGGAAGCTGAAATTCAGTGACGTCTTAATCAAAGTTGGTAGGCAACTTTTTGCTTAAAACCATTTCGTATAGTAGCAGGGGGGCTTTGGGGATACTTCGATTTTTTGTTTACCCCATAAAGATACGTCAGGGTACCCACCAAATTTAAATGATTATAACTCTGGCAATTATAGACCGATTTAAAGTCTTTTAGCACCGTTAGGTTCAAATACTTATTCGCGTCGGTGACTCTTTCCAGTTATCGTCTCCTGCTTAATGTGTCCATTCCAAGAAGCCAGGAGTGATTCTGATACGGAGGCAGATCGGTAGGATTACGCCATGACAGAAACCTCAGCGCATAGCGAACAAACCGTGACTGATCAGCTTCAATCCATGATGTCCAGATTCCAGTATACGGGTTCCACACCACGGTAGCCGAATCCAGAACGGATCGTAACAACGAGTAGTAAACGCACGTAAACAGTATGGATCTCTGAATTCATGGACAATTCTAAACAAAAATCTCATGTTTCGGTTAGCTTTAGAGATTACAAGGTGAGTTTCGTGTTGAGATGTACTCCAAGGTCTTTGATCACGGACACTCTCTCCACATATTCAGCACCCATCCGTTGTATCTTTGCCAGAAGCAGGGCATGATCGAAAGCAGCCTTAAAATCTGTGTATAAAGTATCTTTTTGAGCCCCATTCTCCATATTTCGTATGCAGTATGAAATAAATTCTGTGAGGTTAGTGATTGTTGAGCTCCCAGTAAAAACTCCGTGTAGATTGCATGAAAAGTGTTTTTTTGTTGCGTGAAATAGCGTTTTATAAGTTAGTGTTCCAGCAACATAAAACCTGCACATAAAGATGTAATACTGCGATAGTTTAATACGTTTCCGCGATCCCCTTTTTTGAAGACAGGAAACAGAAAAGTTTCCTTCCATCCATCTGGGAACATTGATTAAACGATTGATTGATTGCAAATGGCTGTGAGGGCAGCGCAGAGTGCATTTGCACACTTTTTGAACACATAAGGTGGGATACGATCCGGTCCTGGCAGGAACGAACACTTTTGTTTATAAATAGTATCATTGATGTCTGCTTCAGAAAAAACTATGTTTTGTATTTCTTGTACTCCTTCTGGAACATTATTAAGGACAGCGCTAATGTGTTGCGAAGAAGCTATTTCAGGTTTGAAAACTCTTGAGAAATGTCACGCAAATAAAGCTCGATTCAAAGTAAATCTGGACGCACGGTTTGATACACCACCAAGTCCCTGGTGGTTGGAACAAAAAATGGTTGACAGGCATTCGTTGATGTTTCATTGACGAAGAAATTAGTGTATCTCGATTGATCGATGTATCTCGAAATTACGGATCATGGAACTTGAGAAACGAAAATTAATTGTGCACAAACATCTAGAAAATCCTTCGTGGTCTGCCTCAAAAATATCAAAAGTGTTGAAATTCCCAAAGTCAACGGTGTTTCTTGTGATCAAACGTTACAAGGATTCTCTGAGTGAGGATAGAGCACAGCGCATCTATCATAAAAGTGGCACTAGGTACAAGGAGCTGAGGAGAAAGGTGTTGAGGTTCGTGAAAGGCAACCCAGGTGTCTCCATACGTGATTTGGCAAAGAAATACGATTCCAACTTTTCCACCGTGTAGGCCTTTTTTTCCACCGTATAAGCCTTTTTGTGCCAGTAAACATCCGAATCGCTCCCTGAAACAAAATTTAGTGGCCAAAAAGCGAGCACGTTTCTTATACGAACGAATTTCGACGAAATTTGATGGCTGTATTTTTATGGATGACGAAACATATGTCAAAACGGATTATGAACAAATCCCCGGACGAAAATTTTACCTGACAACTGGTCGTGGAAATGTCCCTTCCAGGTATAAATTCGTGCGTAAAGTGCTACAGTTCGTTCGAAACGTAATGTAATAAGTTGTTATATATCGTTTGAAAGCTGAATAAATACCCTTTTGTTTGGCGTTCTTATCAACCGTTTATGATGTTTAATTTTTGAGTTATGATCACTTGAATGAGTCCAAATTTACTCTGAATCGGGTTTTAATTGAATAAAAACAAACAACCTGTACAAATGGTGGCAACAATCTTTTTCTATTTGGGGGTGAAATCGGCGTAGTGGTTAGCATCCATATCTCTCACGCCAAAGTCATACGTTCGAATCTCACCCGAACAAGTTACGAGAATACCCAAAAAGGTATTTGAGTGACTACGACGGGAGATGAACCAGCCCAGGGCTGAAAATCTCGATAATCAAGGAACTAAAAAAATCTTTTCCTGTTATATTTAATGTTTGCAAGAAACAAAAACAAATTCATTTGTAATTGGCTAAACAAAGTAAATATCGCTCATTTGATAGTTCCCATTTTTCAGCGATCTACCACTTGCCAATAAGCTTCCAGGCGAAAAATAATAAGATCGCTGCCAATGCAGCTGAGAGTTGTTGACAGTATGCACTGGTAGAAAAATTCACTTCAAATTGCCAACATTTTGTTTATAAAACGAATTGGTTTCAAAACAGTGAAGGTGTACGCTCAATTTTGTTACATCAAAAATGCTTCATTTCTGGAATATTCGATTAAAATTTTGTAGAAATCCTTTTCAATAATTGATGTCCATGCTTCGCAAATAGAGCAATAATTGAATTAAGGAATTTATACTACAGCAAAAATAACATTTTTGTAGTATTATCCCCCCAAAATAATCGAAAAGTTCTTCACATCATGAGTGTACGCTTTTAAAGATAATTTTGAGACTCACTGTATCTACGTGATAAGAACACTTGCTACTTGAGAATATCCCGCGATACTGCTGTTTAAAGTTTCGAAATAACTCGAAATGTAGCATAGCCTCATTAGCCAACAATCTCTTCTGGCTTCTAGAAGATTCGAAAACATGCTGTTGAGGAATTTGCAATCTAAAGACGGCATCCGCTGGTGAGTAAATGAGATTTTTTTCATTACTCATGTATTTGGCGATAAACGTCACTGCTTAAATAAACATCTTCATGATATAACAGAGAGCAACCCTTCTTGTGTACATTTTTGATTGGATCCACAATCAGTAAAAATTTGAAATCGAACTTCATCCATTCATTGATTCAGTAAACTTTCAAGTTTTTTCAAGCCAATAGTTTTCTGCTTCGAAGTCGTGTGAAGACCTGCATAAATTTTGCCATGCGCTGAACCCTTTTTCAATGATAGATAGATAAGGTCCCAAATCCAAATCAAAACAAAGCAATTAGAAAGTGAAATCGTTTTTCAATCGAAACATCCAAACCAATTCAATTCAAAGCCCTTCCTAAACAAATTGTGATGAGAAATAAAATCATCGCTAAACAATGTTCCGGTGAATCTGTTAGATTTCCGAAAGCATAAATAAGCCTGTGAACAGTTTGCACCGCATCAATTCATCCATGTCCGGATTGCACCCCAAATTTCCCCCAAAACATTCCTCTCCGATGCCTCATCCGAATCAGTCTCCGTTCATTTGCTACAAACAGCTGTGTTCGACTACTCTCCCATGCCATTGAAAACCGTTAGGCGTGATTTTTTCAAATTCCTTCAACTAATTCGTTGACCCTTTGGTCCAAGCATGCTTGCTCCCACCGCAACCCAAGCCCTTCCAACCACTCGCTTGCAGTTGTTTGTCTACTTTCTATTTATCTTAGGGCTTCCCAATGCCAATAACTCTGGCTGCCCTGCCAGTCCGTTGCCATGACTATCGGGCGTCTATGATTATGATTCTAACCCGGACGACCTTCTTCTTCCACCAAGCGGCCAACAGTGAGCACAACTCGTTTAACCTGTCAACGCAATGCAATACCGCACAGCAATTACATGGTTGCGTTGCGTTCAACCATCGCACCAACGACGACGACGACCATGCAGACTAATTCAATCAAATCTGTTCTCGCGCGAACGATACTGGATTTAATGGATTTGTTTTCTCGTTCGTTACCGGACCTCCGCTCGCACCCCTATGCTGTCAGGTTTCAAGGCCTTCGTGGTGCGTTTTTTTTTTGCCTGTCAATGCTCAATGACGGTGGGGATTTCGGAGAAAACAGAGTGCATAAATTCGGATGTTTTTTTTCTTCTCTCGGTTGATTCCGAGCCCACGGCGAGCCGGCCGAAAATGCTAAGTGGTCATCATCGTTAGCCGGCTTAGGGCGAACAAAAGCGAAGATGACGAGACCTAACGGGGTTTTTCCCTTAAATCGAACATTGTTATCTAAGATATGGTGGTGATTGAATGCTGCTGCCCAAAACGGACGTTGGTTGAGTTCAATCCGGAGGTGTTAGGGTTTTATTCGACGGGACGAAGTTGACTGTTGATTCCAGTTAGCCGTACACATGTCAAACAGCTGTCGGAGCTTATATTATGTTTAACTTCAACTCCATCAGTACTTTCCGGTATATGTTTCTGTATATTTTTCACTTCTTCATAATTTTCGTTTTGCCCTTTGCCTCTTCTTTGGTCTTCCGAAGTTCGCACTCCATCATAGCCCAAAAGGTTTCGATCGGACGGAGTTCAGCAGAGTTTGGTGTCTTATGGAACAAAATCCACGGAATTAGCCGCATACCACTGCACCCAGTTTCGTAAATCTCATCGTTTATGGTACCTTAAGGCACGAATGGTCTCTCCTTTTGTCACATGTGCTGTGCATATGGCCTGTCAACCCAAGTAACAATTTTAGTTTTATTCCAGCCGAATAGCACTCTTCCCGGTTTTGTTGATAAAACTCCATTTAAAACTGTTTCGTCCACCAACACCTCCTCTATGCGTCTTTAAAGCCAAAATGTGTACAAAGTGGCCCACTCTATAGACGGTTGTGAAAACAAATTAATAAAACCCTTACAAGACCATACAGATATTGAAAATGTTCTGTTGAAAGAACTTGAGAACCACTTGAGAACCATCATAAAACCTATTGGCCGCCATCAAAACCAGCATAGGGCCAAATGGCCACAGCTGTCAAACTTCACGGTGATATCGTGGTTGGATTTTGTTGTTCTGCTCTGTTCGATTCTCTGCTCTTCTGATTCATTAAGCAGTAAAAGTTCTAGTGTTGCGGGAAATTTAGATTGATTGCAAAATATCAAAAACTAATTGAGTTTTTTTCACAGCGTATCATGCTCCAAACCATATGCGCATTTAATTTTATGGTGAATATTGGTACGATAAGAGCCGAAAACCAATGCGCCACGGAAATAATGCGAGTTTACATCTACAAAAACAAAGTTGAAACAAATAAATTCGATAAATTAATCATGAAGTCCCTGAACATTTATGGAATTATATGAAGTTTACCTACAAAAAAGCCAAAATTGGTCTCTGATCTACAGTTCATTTGAATCACATTTAAAATTTGGTGTATTTATTTTTCCACATTTCATTTATTAGATATATTGCAATATGGCGATTGAAAAAACTTACAGTTTTGTCAAAAAGCCAATTAAACTTCGCAATGGCTATCATAAAACTCTTTGGTCAATTGGTGACTTTCCTCAATGAAAATTTGTCATTTAATGCATTTACTGCAGGCAAAATGGTTTTAAAATGCTTTTTCAACTGACCATAATAAGATAATTTGAATGAGTCCTAAAACGGCATTTCAAAACAGCATTTTACGAGTTCATAAAGTCAAAATAAAACCTTTGATAGGAGTAAAAGGATCATTAGAGGACAAGGTTTTAAGATCGGTGTAAAGAAGCTGTGTGGGTTCCCATAAACCTGACTAAAAGTTGAAACCTATTGGCACCTCTTGGTATCATAATTAAACCAAAATGATTTCCAGTGGCTTTCATACAACTTGAATAAAACTAGATAAACCTGAATGGTTTTGGCAACATTATTTGGGAAGTCAAGTACTACGAAGCGAGTTTCGATGGCTTCTTCCGTTTGCAACCGTCATCTACAGGGTTCAACATTATCGACGCATAAAAAGGAAAACGAACTTCCTACGCAATCGTTTCGATTCAAGCAACATCATTTTCTTGTATTCTATTTTGGTTCTTGATATCGAGTCAGGATGAATATTTTTCCTGTCACACTCGACCTGTCTGTCGGTCATTTTCGTCTTGATGTTCATCAGTTCATTTGATTTTAAGCACATGCTTGCGTCATTTGACGAAATGAACTACTCGAAACATACGTCCTTTGATTATTGGTTTGTTTTCACTTCAATTCGGCACTGAATCGACTCAATCGACTATAGTCATGCGTCACGTCGTAACGTATTTTCTAGTTTCACTATAAGTTTGTATCCAAAAATCAGTAAAATTTACTCTCGAGGACCATCCAAAACTCATGATCTTTTTCCTTTAAACTTGGCCAGTTTTTCAGAGTAGTATTGTGTTTTTCTTCGGAAGAACTGCTAATGTTATTCTTCCTCGGGTATTAAAAAACTGAAAATTATGACATTATGACCCGGATGTGAACATAATTACATACAAAACATTCCAGACGTGTTGTAGAGAGTTCCCTCTCCAACAAAGTTTCTCAGTATGTCATTTGTCGTCTTGTGAGATTATCATATTAGTTCTAGATCTTGCCGCAGAGATAGCGCTACAGTCTATCTTTGCCAAATGAAGCGCTCGAGTGTTGCCGTGTTAAGCAAGGTTTCTTATTATGTAATTTTATGTAAATTATTGCTCCTCGTATACAATCTAATCATGTTTTCAGTGAAAAATGTGACATGAGAAAATATATTCGTTGAATTTTGGAGAGAAATATTTTCGCATATGCAAGAGAGAGGATAATGAATTATCGGCGAAAATGGAGAGATGAAAATATGAACGGTTTGCTACTCATCGAGAACCTGCTTGAGAGAGAGCCTGGTTTTCACCCAGCTGAGTGAGAATTTCAATCTCTGATTTGGCATAAAGTTATTTAGATACATTCACTTGGTACTAGGTCATTTGACATAAAGGTATTTGGCGTAGAGGTTATTTGACGTAATGGACGTTTGGCATAACGGCCCCCAGATTTTAAGAACCATAGTGTTGTTTTGCGTTGCTTATTTCTGACTTGCTTTCACAGAAAACATGAACTAGGTTCCTCCATATCATCTCTTAAATTGCCAGCGAAATTGGCATGTACTCCGCCTTGTTGTTGCTTCACATTCCACGATAATGGATTAGCTCACTTGGTAAAAAGATACTCTTGTGTTGTTCTTTGGATATTAAAGGATGGAAAGGTCAAAACTTGGTCGACTCAAATATGGCGTAATTTTTTTAATCGTGCATTTAAAAAAAACAGGAAGATCCCTCATGTTGTAAGAGTTTTATACGGTTATTGGAAATGGAAAGGTTCAAATTAAATTTTAGCAGAAAAAAAAGTTTCCGATAAAATACTTGGTTTGGCAGGCGATTTGCACCCGTGGGTTAAAAAGCGAAAGTTTCGTGACAACTAGCACTGACAACCAAGATATTTATGTGAAGGAATGTTAGCAAAAACGCTCATTGCCTTTCTTGAAGAAACATAGTTGTTCCGTGCTGTTTTGACCAGACCTCGCTTCTTGTCACTACGTAAAAATGGCTTTGCAATGTATACCGCTAATAGTGTGCAGATCGTAACCACGAAGAAAAACCCTCCAAACTCGCCAAAATTGCGCCCAATTGAAAAATATTGGGCCATCGCAAAGAGAAACCTCAAGAGAACTCGAAAAACTGTTTTATGTACACAATTAAGTTCAAAAAGAAATCGCTTTCATCGCTACTTCAAGCGATTTTCCTGACTTTTTGGTAATGAATCCACCTATGCATTGCTCCTATTCTTTCCAGTCAAACTTTGACAGTGGTATTATTTGTTTAGCAGGAGTCATAGCGAAAGCTATAACAACACTCCGTTTGATGGTATGTTATTACTACCACCTGCACCACGTAGCGGAAATATCTGCCATCGTTGGGCACTTCGGATCGATAGGATACAGCAGATCTGGCATCGAAAAGATTATCGCCTTGCTGAAAAACCCGAAAAGGTAGTATAAATATCATGTATGGAGAGTCACAAAATATACAAGTTTAGATAAAATTCAGAGACAATTCACACATTAGTAAAAGAATTTTATGCCAAAGCCTTTGTTCGAAATATTTTTTGATAGTTGGTGCTTCTCGTAGATTTAAATACAATTTTACATTTATCAGTATTTATACCACAAATTAGTCTAGATTTATTTCAGTATAAATGAAGGTAAGCGCTTAAGGAGAACGCGTGGGTCAGGCAGAAGCTGAAGCGCAAAGCCGAAAAAAGGTGGCGAGTCAAAGCAAAAATTGTACTCAGAGAACATACAATAAAATTTTGGGTAAAACTAGTTTAGAGTGTAATCTTTACATGTGAAAATAATGTCATCACAATCTGTCAAGTGGTTATCGATATAGCATCCCAATGACATCTATATAAGGTCTGGCACAGTAGCCACAACAATATTAGTGAAATGAGAAAAACTCGCTCATGACACTAATACCACTGCACTCCTTGCGCACGCTACACAAAAGCTCGTAAAGTGCTACGTCATACTATTTATTTTAAGTCATTCGCTCCATGATTGCTTATTGTATGCGCTATAAAACTTAATTTTTCAACCGATTCCAGCCTACCGATGATGGAAAATTGGCTCGATATCGCTACTGATTGTCAAGTAACAGCTTTTGAAAGTTTGTGCGGCAAAAATGCAATTACCTCATTTAAATTCACTTTAAATGATCCATGTTGTCTGGAGGAAATGCGTCTGCTCAATAAATGGCATTTGTATCATGATTATTTCCACAATTCAACATTCATAATAAACGTTTGAACAGATTTTTTTTATCTGAACCTATGCAAATACATTGCAAATAGAAAGTTCAATAGTGTTACGTCATCACTCGTCGGCTCAGCAATGTATACATTATTTTTGCTTCCAATACAAGCAAGCAGTGCGTTGCCCCAGACCAAATATAGACGTCATTGATAGCATCCAAGCAAATAGTGCATTGACCAAAAATTATGGGCGCGGTCGTTGAAAATCCAGCTCCACAGGTGGATCGCGCAACAGTTAGGAATCTACAATGCGATAGCGGACGACCCAGCAGCGAGCTGGTAGCGAAAGAAAAGCGAAGACGGTCGACCCTGTGAATGCAAGGAAGGCGAGGGATTACTTCAAGCGCATTCAGAACCATTCGATTCGGGACGTGGCCAAAGTGGCCAATTCTTCCATCTGATTCGTCCAGCAGACAATGAAGCGGGCCGGACTTCATGTTTCAAGGTAAGATAGGCACCTAACCGAAGCGATAAGCAGAATACGGTGGCCAAATCTCGCGCCCGAAAGCTGGGCCGCGAGTGGTTGGTGCAGTGAAAATGCATCGAATCCCATGTCAAAAACATTTTAAAAAATCGGCTCCACGTGGTTTTTTTTTCAATTTCATGTCTAGTTGATATAGTAGATCAGTCAGTCATTGATGCAACCACCAAAGAGACGATTCTTTTTACTTTGTGTCAACGTCTGTGTCAACCAGGGATCGAAAATTTCGCCTACTTGAGAAGAGAATCGTCCTTTTTCACTCACTTGGAGAAACAGATGAGAATGTGAGAAGCGAGAGACTATTTTAAGCTCACAGCAGTTTTCGCGAGTAAAGCAACGGCGATTTATAATTTTCGGAGAGCATGAGTAGCTGATTAATCGTTTCTTTTTCAGTGAATCCTAGATGCCGGTAATTATTTTTCACTTACTTTTTGACACCTGAAAATGAACCAGTCTTCATGCTTGTTTTATTCTGACATTATAATTCTATAATGATGGTCCATGGCGGTACCAGTGTGCACCGACTTGGCCTTATTTTCGGTTTTTGCTCCTCGTATACGATCTAAGCATGTTTTCAGTGAAAAATGTGACATGAGAAAATATTTTCGCTGAATTTTGGAGAGAGATATTTTCGCATATGCAAGAGAGAGGATAATGAATTATCGGCGAAAAAGGAGAGATGAAAATGTGAGCGGTTCACTACTCATCGCCAACCTGCTTGAGAGAGAACATAGTTTTCACCCAGCTGAGTGAGAATTTCGATCTCCGGTGTCAACAAATGCTTCGAGCTTTTGACACTGTGCCATTGATTCCGGAGGAAGCTTCTTAAAAATTACAAATCAGTGTATTGCAGAAAACAACGAACAGATTCGTTAGTTCTACGTTCGATTTCTTGATACAAACTAAAATTATTTTTCAGTGTACCTGTGCCATCATAGCACTGAATCACGCCAGGACTTTCTCCTTCAACGGCAGTTTTCTTTCCGTCGACCAGCGTCACATCGCTCTCTTGTAGCTCAGGAATAACTGTGTGGCTTGTCGCGCCCGAGTTCACGATCCAAGGCTTACTTCCGCATTCAGCTTCAGTTCCGCCGGCCAAAAACACAAATGACACCGTGCTGTCAGGCTTATGCGTAGGTTTTCCCGTCTTACATTGTTTCGTTTTCTTCTTGGCATCGCGCAGCTACTGGCGGCACTTATTCTGATTTTGGCCCATTTTCTTGCAGTAGTGGCAGGGCGACGGGTTTTCTTCTTCCCTCGTGCCAAAATGTAGCTGACTAAAGTCGGCTAGCCAAAATCGGTCTACTAGAGCGTTCCGGGGGTTTTGAAAAGAAATAGCTTAAGTGCCACTTCAACAGAGGCTCAACAGAGGACCACTTGTCGTTTTGGGTGCCCGGCAATACAAACCTCAGGGCGAATTCAGATGAAACACAAATGCATAGACTAAACTAGTAGACGGAAAGATCTCGAAGCTCCAGAAGTAACTAACTCAAACCTTTCACTAAAACAAAAGCATGGGATGCCTATTCTCATCACAGGTCAAGTGCTTTCCGAACACCTCGATCTCACACGCTTCAAGACAATAGGGAGGACTGAGGTTCACAAGCAGCCCAACTTACAACGTCACTGCTTTAATCAGCAATTTTCGCTTAACGCGTTCTAGGGTTAGTTCGTCTTCCAAACGGCTCTCGAGGACTGTCGTCAGGGTGCACAGGACCACCCTCGCAATCGTGAGATTTTCCTCCAGCGTCTGTTCGGCATTTGCAAAACTGTTGAAAAGTTCCTTCATAGCTAACATGTGCTCCGCCATGTCTTCTCACTCCGAGTAGCGTTTGTCGCTGATTCGCTTTAACAGCAGAACGCCAGTTTGCCTAGAACTGTTTCTAGCTCACAACTGCTTTTTGAATCTTCTTAATGTTCCGCTTGACGATGGCCCAATATTGTTCGATTGGGCGGAGCTCTGGCGTGTTGGGAAGGTTCTTGTCCTTGGGCACCACTTGAACGTTGTTGGCAGCATACCACTCCATGGCCTTTTTGCGTAATGGCAAGAAGCCAAATCCGGCCAAAATAGAACGGAACAATTTTTTTTTATAAGAGAGGCTTTAAATTTTTTAAAGTTCATTCGCCTCTATGGAAAGGTTTTAATTTTTATCAATTAGACCTGTATTCTTTAAGTGTTTAATTATTTTAGCTTCTGCTTGCTTATTGTTACTTAGAACTTGAAAAAGGGATGTACCGATTCCTAACTTTTTTCTAATGTCATCGTACTTTTTACAATTTAATAGAATATGCTGTCCATTGATTTCCGCATCACATGCTTCACACTTATTCGCTACTTTCGTTTTAAACAAGTAGCTCTTTGTTAGTCTTGTGTGCCCTAGTAGACACCGCGTTAATGCTCGTTGTTCTGTTCTCTTAACTCTATCATTCCATTTTTCTACCTGTTTTTTGATACATGCGAGTTACGTATGGTGTTCGTTTATCCAGTCGCTTTCATGTTTTCTCCAGATCTGTGCTGCTGCCCACTTGCAAATATCCCTTCCTGGATTGTTTCGCTCACGTAATCGTGCTGATCTACCTCTTCCGGCTGCTTGATCAGCAGCTTCATTAACACTTATTCCACTATGACCTGGTACCCAACAGTAGACGATGTTTTTATTTCTGGAATTCAACTCGATTTCTTGCACGCACGAGTTCCGACACTTTCCACTCTCCAACGCTGCCAAACAGCTTGCTGAATCGGTGAAAATTACCGTTGGTTTCTTTGAAGCGTAGCGAGCAGCTGTCGCAATGGCTAATGCTGTTGAGAAAATACTGTATTGTAACGGTAGCATTCTGTCGATGGGCAATCCAGACCAGATGACACCAAAACCTACTCCAGAGTCATCCTTTGATCCGTCTGTATACATTTTTTCAAACTTGCTGAATTTTTCTCCCAACAGTTTTGCTACGATCACGCGTGCTTTAGTTGGATCTTGTCCAACTCTATATTGTTTTTTAAAAGTCCAATTTACTTTTGGCGTTTTACGATTCCAGGGACTACAACCAAGACAGTGTAATTTGCGTACCTTTGGGAGTTCCATTCCGGTTAATACCTTCTGGGCATCGTTTGTAATTTTTCGGAACAATTGTGTTGCTTCAGGAAAGGCAGTAAACGTTTTTGTAGGCACTCGCTCAGATAAATGTGCTGGTGTACGGTTCCGTTCCCAATGTAAACGTTGCTCTTCAAGCCACAGGTACAGATGGCCTACCATACCAGATATTTCTTCGCGAACTTTGACAGTTTAATGTGACTATAATTTAGAAGAAAAATTAGTAATCTCCATTTAATTCCAACTACCTTCTTCGACAGATACGCGTATTTCGTCTACAATGTGCAGACTTCTTCAGTGTCTCGTACTAATAACTCGACTATTAGACGGTCGAGGTTGTTAGTACGGACGCTGAATGCTAGTCTGCTCGTTCTGTTCGAAAATAACTGCCGTATCTGTCGAAGAGACAAGCGAAAGGTAGTTGGGATTAACGATGGAGGTTACTAATTTTTCAATACAAACTGTCTAAGTGGTACAAATATTCACTAAACAGCTCAAACCCTCAAAGTTCGGTTTAGTAGTGGCGAAATGATTCGCCATCTTTTCCACCCGTCCGGTTGCCGTAACACAGTTCCTGAGGAAGCTGTTTCAAGTCTGCCTTCAGCGCAGGATTTCATCGTCACTACGCCCACCGCAATCAAACTACGTCAGCTCCGTCCTGTACAACTCTCGCGATCGTCGCTTTGGCCGACGTGTTTTACGCGCCATCGTCTTGATTTGGAGTCTGACTTTCTCCGGACGAAGAGGGTTGCTGGACTGCTCGCTGAAACAGCCAGGCAACTACCTTATTGTCGTGGCTGCGACCTTGGCACCGATTTCTCCCCGATACAGCTGTTCTGGCTGTCGACAAACGGTCTCCTAAACGCTTTTAATTCGTTGGTAACGATGATGATTCAGCCATATTCAACAATTTCCGTACGCCAACCGAGCGTGAAGGTGGTTTAGTTGTGGCCATGCCTGTTGCTATCATTTTGATGCGGTGCTTCATCTTCCGGCCAAAAACATTTTAATAACTGAGAGTGCTAAATGTTAGAAGATAAAAAATAGAGGCATGATATTCTTACGCGCACATCTTCAAGATGAGGGGTAGTGCAAAATTTTGATTCCTGATGAAGGAGAGGAAATGCGTCAGAGTTTTAGTCGACACAAATTTACGGTTGAAACTTTTCCCTTCTAGTCGTACGTCAAAAATCTGATGGCGAAATATGAAGAAACGAGCTTCGGAAAATAAGTGCTGCAAAAATGACAAGGTTGCAGAAAGGAAGTGAATGAAATTGTGTGAAAGAATGGCATAGGCACCGTGCTATAGAATTCAGGTTGTGATGGGTGGCGTTCAGTCTCCGGGTGCGGGTATTTAAACTAGCAGAGGAGGTTGAATAAACCAACTTTGCAAAAATATAGCTTATATGTGTTCATCTATTTCCGGAAAGTTTCAAAAATATCCGACGTAAAATTAATTTTTGGTGATAATTTTTGCATTTTTCGCAATTACAATCTTTATATTGTCTAAATTTCTTTTAAATGATCTTCATGAAACCAACATAGTTTAGAAGATTTGTTGTTGAATTTAGGATATATTTGGTACATACACACATATTGGCTGAATAAGATAACTTGGCTTTTATAACCATATCAAATATTGTTGATCTTTTGGCGTTTCAACAACTGCTTATCTTCTCATATTTTATGTTCACAATTTCAAGCTATTTATCATCTTCATATTCGAAGTATATTTTGTGGTTTTGTAGCTATACCAACTATAACTTGATTGAAACAAATCAGTCTAAATTGAAGTTATTCCTGGATTACCAGATATTTCATATTCTGTTGAATCTATTATGCGGTATTATTGCAGTATCTGATCGCAATTGGTGAAATAAAATTTCAATGTCACACGTACAAAGACATCATCTCATAAATTATTATTAACGGATTTTTGAACATACATCTGGGCATTCCAAAACATTCCCAATTAAAACACGTTGATGCCCATCTCAAACCACCACTTCATTTTAAAGTGGTGCAGATACCCTATAGGGTGATCAATTAATTGTGGCAAACCATAACTGAACGCAGCCCGTCGATTGGTGCTATAAACTGCCCGGTGTGCTTCATCCTAGTGGATGCTGACATTTGATTGAAACAGAGCAAATCACACTAACACTGGCGAGCCCCGAAAATAAACTGACGGCCTGCTCGATCAGGTTGCTCGCATTTTCGATCTTCGATGGCTGGCACGGCTGCGTACTGTGACTTTAGATCTTTACCAGTCGGATCGTCAAGGAAGCTTACAAGCGGTGAAGTTGCATAGTATGATTCGCCGAGATTGACAGCGATGGGTTTCGGTAGGTCACGAAATGTCAGCATGTCATTGCCTTCTGGAATTCTACGGAAACTCTGGTCATTATTAAATCGATCGATTGACTTTTTTGACGATGACCTCAGAATGGCAACTAAATGTTCCAGAACCGGTTGTTGTTTGCTTGTATATTGGAGTACTTGTGATACTGAAATCACGCTGCGTAGGTCGCTCGAATTTAAACAGATTGTATGGCTCGGCGAAAGCAAATACCTAGCCACGGCGTTCTGACTGTGTTGAGTGTTGCCGGCTGCTCAAATAATGTCTTCTCGGGCAGACCCAAAATATTGCCTCATGTCTTGAACTCGTCAAAGGTTTTCAGAAATGCCCGCCGCTGATTTCTGCTGTTAGAACAAGTGGTGATGGTGAAATAGTCGATATGGAAGTGAAATTGCAATCGCAAACCCTCTTGCGCTGTTACGAGGTGCGTAACCTCGAACGTGACATGCTGCTCACCCGCTGTTGAAAAAAGCGGCTTTTTCGCCATATGAACTTTGAGCGGCATTCATTGTGCTTTGAAGAAAAGATTCTGACTCAGCTTGTGATGCCGATGCCCGTACCGAGCTTCTCAATCTATCCGGTGTGACCCTAAGTCAGTCATTCAGTCGAGAAGCGGCAGACCATGAATCGTCACTTGAACCGTTATTTTCACGTGGCTCACACATGCTGGTTTCGATCCGGTAGGTCGTTTGAAATTGTTTTCGGTGCGTCACCAATCTGGCAGCGGGCAACGCGCAACCGACGGGTAGCGTCAGTAGCCATCAGGATGTCTACCAGAACTGGTGGCCTGGTAGCAGTCATTTGTTCGAGCATAACAAATTTTCATTCAATTATCACCGTGTTTTGAAGTTCGTCAGCTCGCAGCTTGTCTGGAATATGATGCCGAAGAAGTTTTCCATCTGGCTTATCAGGAGCTGACACAAAGGAAGATCGACAAATCCGCAAAATTTCTACCATTTCAAAAGTCACCTTCGAATCCGCCAGTAGAGACGAAGAGAGACACCGGTAAGTTGAATGTTTCTATTGTGGCCCCCGCAGGCGAAGTCGTCCAGCCAGATGGGCGACAAAGCGACGATGGTGGATCGTGGTAATGGGAAAGACAATCAATTGCGTCAATTTGTTTTCTTGTGCAGATCAGGTTGGCTGGCGCTAAGGTTTGATAGCGAGAAGTCATGGGCGCGTCAACCGGTGAAAACACGGTTTTGGCCTGAAGACGCTGGAACTGGTGCAATTGAATTGCTATTCAATGGTGGAAATGAAGTGAGAACGGTGAGAACGGTGCACTCTGAATTTTAGGCAAGTTCAATGATCTTGGAACGTTAGTTTCCATGCTTTTGGCATAAATTCATGGGACGTTCATGCCGTTAAGCCATATATGTCGCCGTCAAGATTGGTGGTGTATGAAAGATGACAAACAACTTCTTGTTACCATATAGCCTGGCTTGCAAAAAAAATCATTAATAGATTCTCTACGGATTTTTCTTGAAAATCTTCTTAAATTTGTTGGACTTCTGAGAAGCCCTCGTCTGAACTTGAGAAGATTACTTGGGTATTTTCTTGAAATTTGAGGAGGTTTTCCTCAGACATATTCGAGACGGTGTTGCGAAATGTCTGGACAAATTTCATGCTGAACTGGTGGAATATTCAGCTGCCGAAGCCGAAGCCACCCGAGGACCTAAGCATTGAGGTCAATAATACCTGCTGGATACGCACTCAGGAAACTCTAAGGGGATTTGATTTTCGAAAAAGGATATTAACGGTAGGTGCTATTCAAAGAAGCGGATGGGCGTCAAACGGGACCGAAGAGAGCGTTATTGCCCTGTTATAGCGGTCGACGTAGAACGCGTTCAGCAGCTTCAGAAGCCGAAGAGCATCACAGAATAAGGGTACCTGACTTTTGTTGCAGGCTGCTTTCAGGGCGACCGGATTCTGGTTTCGAATGTTGGGATAGAAGCGATCAGTGATGACCAAAGCGCAACACTAGGTTCCATTCACAATCAATGCTTTGGGCCAGGACGGCACAATGAATTGTTGATAGCTGCCAAGCTGACCTTCAGGAAAAAGTAGAGATCGTTCGTTTTGCGGACTAAGTTGTTTACGTAAGTTGATGGAAGAGGTGAAGATGTTGTGACCGAAATAGTCTAATATCAATTCAACTTCATAGAGATTTTTGAATGATCTAGAACTCCTAAAAATTTTGCAGTAATATAATCAACGTTTGTCGGGGACCGAAATAGGTTCACGCTTGTGAACACGTCGCCAAAGCTATTTATTAGGATCACGTTGATCTCGGGATTCTACCTCACAACAGTTTTGGATAACCAGAACTGTGAACGTTGATTGATCAAAGACGCACTTTTCACGAACAGTTTGTCGTACGGTTTCGAGCCTCGATTTTACGAATTCAGCCTGTTTCGGTACTTCGTTTGTCTTCTACTTCCAAACGATCTGCACGCTCATTTTCTCGACAACATATAGCATTAGTCGCTGAAGTTCTTGGCTTTTTCATACATCTCGGGCCAGTTCTGATACGGCCTTGAATTGGTCGCCCCGCTTCTCTATCGATTGGAGGTCAGCGGGCCGGGTTTTTGCCCCGTCTCGGAGAATCTACGGACGGGCCACTATTCTTGATACTTCCGTAATGCCAGTTTGAACTGCTTCGACGCTCACCTTTTTCGCCAGCGGATTTTCTGACCGAAGACCTGACGGTGCCGTTTGTACACAATCCCTTATTCTTTGCTTGGGAGAAAGACCGCATTTTCAAACTTCCGTGCGAAAATGCGTGGTCTTTTTTTTTCTCTGAAGCGGAATAAGGGATTGTGCTGGGCGATGCTCCTTGTCGTGTCTTTTCGGTCGAAACTAATGAAAGAAGTGTGGTATCGAGCAATTCAGAGCCGCATTACTGGAAATATCAAGGGCAATTAACTCGTCCATCTTACTCGAGACAGTAAAACCCGGGCCTATCAACCGACTGAAACGGGGACTAATTCAGGTATCATACTTCGGAATCAATCGAGATATGGCAATGGAACTTCAGCGTGTAATTATGCGTGCCAGAGGAAAGATGAGCGTACGGAAACGTCGGAAATGAAGCAGACAAAACAGGCTACTGACTGGCTGAATCAACAGAGACCGAGAATCCGGAAACTGTACGACAGAGCTATTCGTGAAATGCGTCTTTGATCGATCAATATTCCAGTATTCTGGAGTTATCCAAGAAGGCTGTTGGAATAGACGGATCGAAACGTCACAACAAGATGAAAACTGGCGACATTCACGAAGCGTGAAATTTCATTTTGAGTCTACCTGGAATGGAGCGTTGATTATATTGCCAGAATTTTGGGAGTTCTAGATCATTCAGGAATCTCTGTGAAGTTTTACAGTTCTTCGTTTATTTCGATGTAACATCTACTTCTTCCGTCGAAGCTTGTAGAGCAACCCAGTCATAAAGACGCGATCTCTGCTCTTTCCGTCGGCAGCGGCTATCAGCAATCTATTGTACGTCCGCTCCCAAAACGACAGATTGTGAAGATGGAACCTGATGGCGCGCTTTATGATACTGATTGCTTCTATCCCAATGCTCTGAGCCAGAATCCGGTCTGTGAAAACGGCTTCCCCTGAAACGAAAGTCAGGTACCCTTTATTCTGTGATGCTCTTCGCGGCTTCTGAGTAACGGTAGATGCGTGCTTCACGTCGACCATTTATGGCGGGCAATAGCAGCCCTCTTCGGTCCGCATATTTGGGCATATCCGCTTTTTTGAAATAGCGCAGAATGGCTCCCTTTTCGAGAATCAAGCTCTCTTAAATTTCCCGAGTGTAGTATATCCGACTCAGCGAGCTAGGTCCCGTCAACTGGCTTCGGCAGCAGGCTCTTCCCTTGTCACAGAGAACTGTCAGACATTTCTGCAGCACCAAATCCTAATTATGTCACGGGAAAAGACCTCACAGAATTCAGAGGAAATACACGAAATGGTGTCCCTTAAGTTCAGACGAAACTCTCAGAATCAACTGGAAATTTGGAGATTTTTCAGAAAATCTATGAGAATCTTATTAATTTTTGCAAGCCAAACAGCGTAAATAAAGTTATTTGCCATCATACGCAGACACGATTTTGGCGATATATATTTGGCAAGAATGTCCCATGAAAGTATGGGAATAACCGTTCAGAATCATTAGACTTGCTAAAGATGCATAGAGTGCAAATTCCTCACCGTTCTCCTCATTTATTAATGAAATTCAATTGCACCTGAAATGATGCCTTCAGGCAAAACCAAATTGACAACCGGCTGACGCTGCATGGGCTTTCATGACTGTAAACATGAAGCAAATCTGAATCTGAAATGCCAGAAACAGATTAGCATGATTGATGTCTTCCCGTGTCACGATCCGCCATCATCGCTTTTTATCTGCCTATCTAGTTGGACGACTTCCCTGCGGGAATCTGATAAAGGGTATTCCAGCTTGCCGGTATTCTCTATTCTGCTGGCGGAATTTAGTGACGGGAATGTGAAATTTTGCGTTCTATCGTCTTCCACAATGACTCCTGATAAACCGGATGGAAACTAATACTGCATCGCATTTCAGTAAGCGCAGACTGATGAACTTCAAGACACGTGACTCAATTGAATGGGAATTTGCTGTATCGAACTGGCGACTGCCGCCAGGCCGCGGTCCAATGAACTGGCTGATACTGGCCACTGCTGCGCATTCACTGCCAGATTGGTGACGGATTCAGGCAATTTCAGGCGACTCCACCGATCGAACCAGCGAGTAATAATGAGCCGCGTGAAACGGATTTCAAGCGGTGATTCATGGTCTGCCTTTCTGACAACTAGGGTCGATAGTGGATGGATTGAGGAGAGCTCTCGTACGTAATCGGCGCTGCCGTGTAGTCGGAATTCTTTTTGTACCAGAGAGCGCAGTAGATGCCATCTCAGGGGATTCGTATATGAAAGTCAGCACCTCAGCAGCTGAAGGCAACGTATACATTCCGGGTACGCCTCATGTAACTGGCCACCGGAAAATTTGCGTGCAGTGTACCTGTCGACTCATTTCATAATCGCCACTTCGATCTAACAGCAGAGTCAGTAATGACATTTGGAAGGCCTTTTGATGAGTTCAGGAACTGGTATGACTGGGTCTGCTCGGAAGGCAATGTGAGCGGCACTGGCAAGATACTCGGCGCAGTCAGAACATGGCTGGGTGACACAACTTGCTGACTCATACGGTATCTGTTGGAATCTGGTGACCTGCACTGGCGTGACTGCATCATGACTCAACGGGCTACAAACAACGGCCGGTTCGAAGGCGATTTAGTTGCTATCTTGGTCTTGCTGTCAGAAATCGATCGATTTAATGACCAGAATTTCCGTAAATTTAGAGAGGCAATGAAAACGTACTGACTGTGACTTGCAAACCCGCTGTCATCTCGGCGGGCTGCATTATGCGCGACCGCCTTTGTAATCGGCTCTACCCAAGGAACTGAAATCACGGTACGCATATACTGAAGACTGAAAGGCAGGAAACCTTGACTCAGGCAATAATGAAATTTCTCGCTATGTGCTTGAATTTATTTTATTTCAATCAAATGTCGGCATCCGCTGGGAATGAAGTATAACAATTTGATACAGGCCTAAATCGGCCGTTATGTCTATATTTGCAGTTTACAGTGTGTCACACTTTATAAGTATGCCGCTAATTTTAAATGAAGTAATTGGTTTGAATAACATCAACGCCTTTTTAATTAGAATGTATCAGACATATCTAAAGAAATCCGTTAATAATTTATGAGATGATAATCTGCATATGTAACATTGAATTTTTAACTATGCCTAACTCAATGATTTGAGATATTTATCAATACCGCATAATAGATTCAAATGAATATGGAACATTCATAATTCAGGAATAACTTGAATTTAGACTCGATTTATTTCAACTGGTGTGAATTGGCTGTAATTGCCCTAAAACCACAAATACCTTGAAATATGAATGATAGTAGCAATTATGAACATAGTATGAGAGATGAAAGCAGTTATTTGAGACATGAAGATCGGCAATATTTATTATGGTATAAAGCCAGGTTATCTTATTCCTTGTATGTGTAAATATGGAAACTCTTATCACAAATTCAACCTTCAAATCTTCTGAAACCTGTTTAGTTTCATGGTCATTTAGAAGGAATTTGTTGTATAAAGGGTATGGTGCGAAAGTACCAAGGAATTATCATAAGTGAACACGTCAGATCTTTGAGGCTTTCCGGAATAGATGAACGCATATAAGTATATTTTGCAGGATTGAACTGGTAACCTCCTCTGCTAGTTTAAATACCCACACCTGAACGCGCTACCCATCAAATCGGAATTCTATGCAGCACTGCGCCATCTTCTTACACAATTTAAATTCACTCTTTCTGCAAATCCTTGTCGTTTTAGTATATTTTCGAAACTGCCTTCATATTCCTTGAATTTTATCTGACAAAAGTGTGCAATCAAGGAATTTGATGCAGCAAACTTGACATTTCCTTTCATTTAATGAATTAAAATTTTGCACCCTCATTTGAGAGATATGTGCGTATAACATTATGCCTCATATTTTATTTTAAGATGCTTCAATTATTAAAGATATTTCGAAAGGAAAGGAAACAGCGCATCAGTATTTGGCTCGTGCGTAACCATAATCCAAACTCTCTCGCATGATTGTATGCTGGAATTATTTGAATATAGCTAAATCATCTGTACAGCCCAGATTAAGTGTTTAGTAGACGTTGTCGACAGCCCTAAGTTTCAACTGTATCGAGATCGAAATGAAGATGCAACCACGACAAGAAAGTTGCCCGCTATTTTGAGCGGAACCCTGGCCTCTTCGTCAGCAGTATGACTCAAATCTGCGACGTCGATAGTACATCTGGTAAACGTCGCGAAGTTGTACCGGGACGGTGCTGACAGTTGTGCGTATTGAACTTTAGCATCCAAGGCGACAAGCTTCCTCAGGAATTGCTGCTCACGGCAACCGGGCAGAAGATGACAGATATTTTCAGAAGCACAATGAAACTGAATCCTTGAGTTTGAACTGTTGTCGGAATACTTCTGACTATGGTTGGAAGAAGGTGTGTCTCCATTTAGCTGTGCTGTATCTTGGCCAGATCGCGTGTTTCGTCACACAGTATGCGAACTAGCTGGTGTCTATTTATTAGCTCGGCTGTCATGAATTGGTGGCCCAACATCTGAACACTGAGAAATCTGCGCATTATGAACGAAGATACGTAATCTGTCGAGAGAGGTGGAATTAGATGGAGATTCTTTGGGCCCTCTTCTAAAATTATAGTCACGTTAAACTATCAGAAATTCGCGAAAATATCTAATGTAATGACCATCTATACCTGTATGGCTTCAACATTTGTGGGGCAAACCTGCACCAGCACGACTATCTGAGCGAGTACTAAAAACGTTGCCGCTCTGAAAATATTACAATCTTCGAAAAATGCAGGCGATAACTGAAGTAACCGAATGGAAGACTCTTTGCATACGCTGTCTTAGTTGTAGTCTGGAATCGTAAAACGCCAAGTAAATTGGACTTTTAAGGAAACAATGGGGTGGACAGATCAAGCTAAACATTGATAAATAACCAAAGGCTATTTGGAAAATTCAGCAGGATTTGAAGATGTATGCAGACAGATCAAAGGGCCTCTGGAGGTAGATTTTGGTGTCTTTGTCTGCCAGACCCTTCATCGACGGGATGCTACGTTACAATACGGTATTTCTCCGGCGGCGTGTCATGCGTAGCTGCCTCGCCACGCTTCAAGCCAACTGGTAATTTCGCCATTCAACGAAGCTGTTGTAACAGCGTGGAAAGTGAAGTATGAGGAACTCATTATACCTGAAATCGAGTTGAGAATTCAGAAATAAAACGTAATATATGTTGGTGCCAGGTATCATGGTAGATGAAATGTTAATGAAGCTGCTGATCAACGGCCGGGAGAGCAGATCAGCGCGATGCAATGAGCGAACAATCCGGAAGGGATATTGCAGTGAGCAGCAACGAATCTGGAAGAACGTAAACAGGCAGATCGACATTCTTCTCCCGTAATAATATCATGGTGAAAGATGGATGGTAATTGAAGACGGAACTGGCGAGCATTAACGCAGTATCCTACTGGGGCGCACAAGACAACAGGCACAGCGGTAGTAGCGAATAAGTAATGAAACATCATGATCTGAAATCAATGAATAACATCTGACAAATGTAAAGAAATGATGACGTGAAAAAGGGTAAAGTCAATGCCTCCCTTTCAGAGATTCTAAGTAACAATAAACAGAAAAGCGAAGCTAAAATAATTAAACCTTAAATGCAGATAGTGATAAAAATTAAAACCTTTCCATGAAGGCAATGAAACTTAAAGGTAGAAGCCTGTATAAAGGAATTATTCCCATTCTATTTTAAGCGGAATTAACTAGCGCCGATAGAAGGCATGTAGATGTATGCTGCCAGCAACTGATAATTACTTGGGGCAGAACACTTCCCCGGCGCCGAAGGCTCCTTGTCCATTGACATCATCACGTATGTTGTGAAGATTCAAGCGGTGTAATTCGTGATCCTGAGCAGGCAGCATTCTGCTGACCCAAAGCGAATCCGGCAAGCACTATAGATGAAGACATGGCGGAATACATGGCAATTTGCAAATGCCGAACGAACGCTGGAAAATCTCACGATGAAATCTGACGGCAATCCTCGAGCCATTTAAATTCAACAGAACGCCGTTAACAAGTACTGACAAAACGTGACGTGTAAGTTAGGCTAGCATGAACCAGTCCTCCTATTTAATCTTGGTATAATGAGATCGAGCACTTGACCTGTATTGAGAATGGCATCCCATGCTTTATTGAAGGTTTGAGTTATTATAGGCTTCGAGATCTTTCCGTCTACTGGTTTAGTCTATGCATTTATATTTCATCATGAATTCTTCAATTTGTGCCCAGGCGCAAAGGCCGTGTTATCGTAGGCCTCTATTGAAATGGCGTAGTATTTCTTTCCAGGCCCGGTATCGTGAACCGGTACGTAACAATCAGCTACATTGGCACGAGAAGAGCCCGTATTACCTCTGCAGAAAGTGGTAATCAAGATAATCTGCCAGTAACTGCGCGATTCAGAAAACAGGAAACGATATGAGCAGGAAACCTACGCATAAACCCTGACGCTTGTGTCATTTATATTTTTGGCCGGCGAACTGAAGCTGAATGCGGAAGTAAACGCCCAGATCTGAGCTCCGGAAAGCATAACAAACTGCAATTATTCACAGAGCTACAAAGAAACGATAACTGACTGGTCGGCGGAAAGAAAACTTGCCGTTGAAAGAAGAAATCTGGCGCTCGGTCAATTAACATGACAACACCAGGCTACGCTGAAAATATTTCATTTTCATCAAAAAATCAGACATAGAACTAACGAATCTATTCATTATTTTCTGCAATACGCATTTGTAATTTTAAACTATAAAATCAATGGCAGCTCAAAGCTCAAACTAATGACGCAGAATCATTATCGCCAGCTTCAATGGCTATGTTCTCTCTCAGCAATTAACGATAGTAGTAGACGCTCATTTTTCATCTCACCACAACCGATAATCATTATCCTCTCTCTTCATATGCCGAAAATGTCTCTCTCCCAAAATTCAGCGAAATATTTTCTCGCCGTACCGCACAATGCCGTCATATGCGAAATCAAACCGAAACGTAAAACAAAATCGGTACGCACTAAAGCGCCATGAACCATCATTATAGGAGAAATGTCAGAATAAAACAAGCGCGAAGACTGTTCATTTCGGAGTGAAAAAAAAAAAGAAAATGATACGGCATCTAAATTCACTGAAAGAAGACGATTAATCAGCTTCTCATGCTCTCCGAAATTATTCTTACTCGCGAAAATGCTGTGAGCTGCAAATAATCATGCATTCTCGTATTTCTCCAGAAGTAATTAATCTCTTCTCGGAAATGAGCCAATTTTCACACAATTTGACACAGACGATGACGCAAAATGAAAGTCATCTCTTTGTGATGTTATCATCAACACAGCGTCTACTATATCAGCTAGACATGGGGATGAAAGAAACCGCGGCTGAGCCATTTTAAGGTATTTTTTGACATGAATGAATACGCTCTGCCAACCACTGGCTTGGCTTTCAGTGACGCGGAACTAATACTACTCGCCCGCCTGTCGCTTCGGTTGGAATGCCTATCTTACCTTGAAACATGATCAGCCCACTTCGTGGCCTCCTGCTGGACGAAATCGGAAGAATTAGCGCTGTGCATCCCGGAATGATTCTACGAATGCGCTAGTAATCCCTCAGCGCTCCTTCCATTCACGGGAGTCGGCAAAATCTTCCTTTTCTTTCGCTACCAGCTTCGCTGCCGTCATTTCTAGCCTCGTATGGAATTCACAACGGCTGCGCGATCCGCCTGTAGGCACAGATTTTCGGCAACCCGCGCCTGTACGAGTAATGCGCTATTTGCTGGATGCTATCAATGACGTCTATATTTGGTACCAAATTAACACACTGCTTGCCTAGCGGACTGGAAACGAAATAACCTGCCGTGCTGTGTTTGAAATGACAATAACGCTATTGAACTTTCTATTTGCAATGTATTTGCATGGAATTCAGATAAAAATCTGTTCAAACATTTATTATGAATGTGGTATGGAAATCATGACAAATGCCAGCCTTTATTGAGCGAACAACTCCTCCGGAACAACATGGATCATTTAAATGAATTTAAGAAGTAGTATTACATTTGCTGCGCAAACTTTCAGAAACTGTACTTGACAATCGTAGCGATATCGAGCAATTTTCCCAGTCGGTGAAAATTGGGATTTTATAGCGCATGCAATGAGCGATCGTAGGTGCTGAAATGGAAATGAGTATGAGCGTAGCGCTTTACGAGCTTTGTGCTGGCGTGAGAATTTGATGTATTAGTGTCATGAATTTGAGTTTTTCTCGTTTCATAATGTGTTGTGGCTACTGTCTGAACATATATAGATAATAGGTGGGATGCTATATGGCTTAACTGTGATTATGATAATATTTTCATGTAAGTTACGCCTCCTATTCAGTTTTAAAATTTGTATATTCTCTGATACAGGCCTGCTTTGACTTCTTGCCTTTTCGGCGCACTTCGGCTTCTACTGACACGCGATTCTCACTACTTGCGCCATTTATACCGTCAAATCTAGACTTAATTTATGTATAAATACTGATAAAATGCTGGAACCTGTTTTGTTTTGAAGCACCAACTATCAAAATATTTCGAACGAAAACTTTGGCATAAAATTCTTTTGCACAATATGTAATTATCTCTGAATTTTAATACAAACTGTATATTTTGTGACTCTCCATGCATGATATTTATACCTTTCGGGATTTTCAGCAAGGGCGATAATATTTTTCGTGCCGAATCTGCCTTATCTATCGATGCCAACGTCGCCGTGCCTACTACATAGCGCAGGTAACCAATGTAACATGCCATCAAACGAATATTATAGCTTCCTTTATGACTCACCAACAAACAAATAATACCGCTGTCAGATTTGACTGAAAAGATAGAGGCAATGCATAGTGTTCGTAAAAATCAGAAAATCGCTTGACAGAAACGATTTCTTCACGAACTAATTAATATGCATAAAACTGATTTTCATATATGAGGTTTCTCTTGCGATGGCCCAATATTTCAGGTGGAAATAACAATTTGGCGAGTTTGGAGGTTTTCTTGCGATCACCTCACCGCTATTAGCGGTATACGTGCAAGCCAACACACATGGTGACTCTGGTCAGGAAACAGCGCGAACAACTATCGACTCTTCAGAGGCAATGAAGCGATTTTGCTAACATTCCCTTCGCATAAATGTCTTAGTTGTCAGTGGCTGAATTTATCTGAAACTTCAGCACAACCCGGAGTACACAAATCGCCTCTTGACAGTATTTTATCGAACTTTTTCTCTTTCGTGAATTTGAACGCTCCATTTCAACAACCGTATAAAACTCTTGCAACATGAGATCTCTATTTTAAATTGCGATTAAAATTACGCCATGTGGAATCGACGGGGCCCCGCAAACCGCCTCCGTATCACTGGCATATCGAGAACAGCACAGGCTATCTTTACCGTGGGCGTAGATGTAATGGCTAACAGGCAGGTATGCCAATTTCACTGTATATTTAAAGTGATATGGAGGGCACAATTTAAATATTTCTCATGAAGCAAGTCAAGTAAACGGCGCAAAACAGCATATAATTCTTAAAATCTGGGGGCCGATATGCCAGGCATCCATTGCGTCAGATAACCTCTGCATGAAGCTCTATACATGTCAGATGACCTAATTACCAAGTGAATGCTGTCAGGAAAATGGCATGCCGTCAGAGATTAAATTCTCGCTCAGCCAGGCAAAACCAGGCTCACCTCTCGGCAGGTTCTCGATGAGTGTAGGCCGTTCGTATTTTCATCTATACATTTCATGCGATAATTCTCTCTCTTGCGCTTAATGCTGAGATATTTCTCTCCAGGTGTGAATATATTTTCTCATGTCACCTTTCTGGTATGATTAGATTAACGATACGAGGCAATAATTACATAGGAATACATGAAATAAAGCCTTGTAACGGAATAGCTATCAACCTTCATTGGCTTGAGATGAACTGTAATGCTATCTCTGCGTAAAGATCAATCGTAATCTCGCAGGATGACAGATGACATGCTGAGGCTTTATTTGGAGAGGAACTCTCTACAGCTGCATCTGCAGATGACACGTATGTAATTATATTCGCATCCGGAATATCATGATATCATGAGATTTTCAGTTTTTAATGCCGGAAGATAACGTGTATTCTTCCCGAAGAGTAATGCTACTCTGAAGGCTATTGAAGTTTAGAGAGAGATCGTGATTTTGGATAGTCGTGGAATTTACTGATTTTGGTCTAGCTATAGTGAGCTAATTCTGTTGACATGTTTATGACTAATGTGCAGCAGT
>JASCZW010011467.1:0-31963 GCA_034211315.2 Aedes japonicus
ACGAGAACCCATGGGGTAGCGCATACAAAGTAGCCGTGTCTCAAGATAAAAGGTCCAGCCGTACCACCTGACAGGTGCCCAGAGAAGATGAAAATTATCATCGAAACACTGTTCCCGATGCATGAGCCGGCGGTTTGGCCGCCCATACCGTACGTCGACCAGGATGTCCACGACGAAGAAATCAGGGTAACGAACGAAGAGCTGATCGCGGTAGCGAAAGACTTGCCAACCGAAAAAGCTTCAGGACCAGACGGAATTCCAAATATAGCTCTAAAAACAGCGATCCGTGTAAATCCTAAAATGTTCAGGACCACAATACAACATTGTATTCAGGAGAGCCGTTTTCCCGACATCTGGAAACGGCAGAAGCTAGTGCTGCTACCAAAGCCAGGTAAACCTCCCGGCGACCCATCAGCGTATTGGCCGATATGCCTATTGGATACCGTTGGCAAATTGTTGGAGAGAGTGGTCCTAAACAGACTCACGAAGTACACGGAGAGTGAGAGCGGTCTATCAGAGATGTAGTTCGGATTCCGGAAAGGCAAGTCCACTGTAGATGCCATCAGAACGGTTGTGGATGCTATGGAGACGGCACAGAAGCAACAGAGAAGAGGAAACCGTTACTGCGCGGTGGTCACCCTGGATGTAAAAAATGCCTTTAACAGTGCCACGGGCAGCAATCGCCGATTCGTTACACAGATTGAGGGTTCCTGAGCATCTGTGCCAGATTCTGAAAAAGTTATTTCCAGAATCTCAGACTGATTTACGAAACAGACGCCGGAAAGAGGACGGCTATTACGGCGGGCGGCGTTCCACAGGGATCTATTCTGGGCCCGACCCTCTGGAATGCCATGTACGACGAGGTTTTAAAGCTGAACCTTCCCAGAGGAGTTAAGATCATCGGCTTTGCGGACGACGTGGCGCTTCTAGTGATCGGTGAGTCACGAGAAGAAGTCGAAGTACTGGCCACGGAGGCGATAGATGCGGTGGAAGACTGGATGCGTGGGAAAAAGCTATCGCTAGCTCACCACAAGACTGAGCTGGTGATTATCAGCAACCGGAAGACAGTGCAGCATGGAAGAATCATGGTTGGCGAGTCTATCATTGACTCAAAGCGGGAAGTCAGGCACTTGGGAGTCATGTTGGACGACCGACTGAACTTCAATAGTCATGTCGACTACGTCTGCAAGAAGGCCACGGCAGTGATCTCAGCACTATCCCGGATCATGCCCAACAACTCTGCCATCAGCAGCAGCAAGAGGAGGTTACTAGCGAGCGTATCATCGTCAATCATCAGGTATGCTTGCCCAGTGTGGTTGGCGGCATTGAAGACTGGAAGAAATCACGCCCAACTGAACCGTACGTCCAGGCTGATGGCGATGCGTGTGTCGAGTGCGTATCGGACCATATCGTCGGACGCCGTGCATGTGATAGCCGGAATGCTCCCCATTTGCCTTCTACTGGAAGAAGATAGCGAGTGCTACAGGGACCGAAACACAAGAGGAGTTCGGAATAGAGCGCGAGCCAACACACTATCCAAGTGGCAGCAGCAGTGGGACAACGCTGCGAATGGCAGGTGGACCCATCGTCTAATTCCCAACCTGTCGATGTGGATCAACAGAGCACACGGGGAGCTTAACTTCTACATGACGAAAATTTCTCTCTGGTCATGGGTGCTTTAAGCAGTACTTGCACAGATTCGGCCATGCAAGACATGTCCTGAGTGTCATGACACAGAAGAAACGCCGAAACACGTCATTTTCAGTTGCCCAAGGTTTGCGCAACCATGAGGAGAAATGGCAGCCATTGTCGGCGCTGACGTCAACGTAGACAATATCGTCGGACGTATGTGCAGCGACGAAGACAAGTGGAACGCGGTGAACACGACTGTAGTACAGGTCATGTCAGCACTATAGCAGAGCTGGCGGGATGAACCACGTCAAGCGATGTAAGTGGCGAGAAGGAAGCACGATCGGTTTCGGGAGAAATTCTTTCGCCGGGAACTCTCTGACGGAGTAGGCTAGACCCACCGCCGGAGGCTAGTCGAGTAGAACGCGTCGTAGCACCGGCCTGGGTCGTCGGAGCGCCAGTGAACCGGACGCCAGACTCCACCGGAGTCACTGGAGTGACTTCGGCACCCTACCGGTTGGTTCGAAAAGTGAGAATAAGATGTCTGCTTCCGGGCGGGATTGCGCACCGGATGGCTCGGGTGCAAAGCGTATCTTAGTTGTGTAAAATCGTAAGAAATCTACTAACAGGAGCCAAAGGGCTCAGCAACGATGCATGTTGGTCGCTGATTGGCGAAAAAGTAAAAAATAACACCAGGAGCCGAAGGGCTCGGCATGGTGGGAGTCAAAGGGCTCGGCATGATGGGAGCTAAGGGGCTCGGGAAAATAATAAGTAATAAATTGGATGCGGCGCACATTGCGCATAACGCCTCCCCTCCGAAGTAATACTGCATGGTAGTTCCGGAGGGGAATTCCAGGTGATCGGTGAACTAGGAGAGTGTTTTTTAGTGGGTAGGCACACATGTGAATCCCACACAGCGCCAAATCAGACACTGGCATGTGCATGAACATGAACACAACAGGCCAGTCTTAAGAAGATTTTTTGAACTCCTAGAAATAATAAAAAAAAAAAAAAAAAACACACACACACACACACACACACACACATTATCGTGTCTATCGTGGTGGAAATCTTTCCATTCAAAACGCACTACCACACCCAGACGTGATAAGCTTTACACAATAATTGGTTTTTATTGTTAATTATTCGGTTCTTATTACCTTCAGAACATGAACTGATTTTATTTAAAATATAGCGTGGTCGAATGAATTGGAGGCAAAAGATTGAACGACTGATTCACAATATTAGCATTAAAATTTCAGTGTAGACATTCACATCGTAACATAATATATCTTTGTTGTATAAATTTATATAGCTTCAAGGTAATGTAAGCTTAATTTTTTTAGTGAACTAGTCCACTGAAATCCGGAAATTTAAATTAATTAAACCTTAATTATCATTGCCAATTAGGGCCTCAGGGGCCGTTAGGGGGCTTAGATGAGTCAGTCGACAAAAGCACAGCTTACCAAACCGGCGGCAGGTTCGATTCCCGGTCTGCTGGGCAAAGAGTATCAGTGTACTTGCCACAAATTTACATATTCATGTATTGGTGTCTGTATAGACATTTCTCAATGAATAACTTTTGAAGTATTACTAGAATACTAAGTTTGAGAGCAGATTGAAAGCTCGTTGAAAATGACATCAACGACAGTTTTATTAGGCAATTGCTCGTTTCCCGAAATCAGCCTAACGAGTTAATGAAATATTATGAGTTTCAATCGTTGCGTAGGAACGAATTATACTTTGCCAAGCTGCAAAAACTTCATTTGCGTACACATTTTATTCTATAAAAAATTGCCCACAGTTGAAAAACAAAATTGTGATCAAACAGACCCTCAACACCATCAACGTCTCGATATAAGTTAATATTAATGTTGTTTCTGCTTGGTTAACAGTAAATGAGTTTCCTGGTCACGTAATACGCAGTCCTCACCTAGAACGACAATTGCTGAAAAAGTTAACCTGTGTGACTAGCAGTGAAATATCATTCTGGCTCGACGTCACTGGATCTGGGCAGCCGATAAAAGTTAGTGTGTAATAGGAGCAGGTTGCCCGAATGAATAATGTTATTGCCTGCTGACAGAGTCCATATCGTTCGCAAGTTGGCACCTTTCCAACCGATGACTGCTCAACGAAGGGAATCACGAAATTATTATTTCTACGACAAAGGCCTTAGGGGTTGATTTGCGGAAGGATCAACTAGTTTCGCTTGGAACATTGTTTGCATCTCAAAAGAGTGGGTTGATATTGCTTGGCATCACGTTCAAGAGAGGACCATTCATGCCGAGATAAGTGGCATAGTAAACATTTCAGATAAATGTACACAGGTGCCACATGGTTCATGATGATGTTGTTCGTCTGTTGGAAGGGTAGAGGTTATTGAAATGGTACAATTTTGGGAGTATTATTAATGATGAACGCTTTTGGAGCGAATAGGACTGAAAAAACAAAGTAGGATGGGAATCATTGCTATATTTGGTTTTAGATTCTACGAAAAAAAACTACTAAGGACATTGTTATTTTTGTATTCTCCCCAACGCGGAAGTAACGATCTTTGATGAAGTTTTCAGAAGCAGACTACTAAGGACAGCCCGATAGGCCCAAAACGGAGTGTTGATTTTAAGGAATTATATCAGAGAGAGCGTAATGTGGTTATTCGAATATTCATGACAAATAATTCTCCCATTGCAGTAAATTAAGATATTCAATAATAAATACAGCCCCAGAAAGTATGAACGCAGTCAAAAATCTTTGCCTTTTGGAAAATATTGATAACTATAGTTCTTTTTATGGCTGCATTCGATTGTTTATCTCTATCTCTCAGCACTTGTGTAGCACTTGTAACCTACGTGACATCCAACTATGGATTCTTGTCGTGGCCAGCATATTATACGGCATGGAAAGCGGAATTAATGAACCAGTCTGAGACAATAATTTAAGTAAAAAATTACAAGGTACAGCTCAATCGGGTCGAGGAAGAAACATGGGTCGCAAACTTGGGCTTTCTTTCTTGGTTCAGCGGTTGGCCATCTGCAGGTGCCGTGGGATGATTGATTTTTGTCTCATTGTCACGGGCTTTTTCCCGCCAACTCTTAGGCTTCACCAGCCATGTTTCTCGCTGCGAGGTTGACGGGAGCATCGGTACCAATAGAAAACGGCAGCAACGCCTCTCTGGGCAACGACTGCTCGCCAGTGCACCCTCCAAGGTGCTTGCTGCCGCCAACTGCATTCCTACCGCCACTCCACAGCTCCACGACTGCTGAAAAACTAAATCAAAATGCCACTACTAAAATTAATCTTTATTTTCATTGTTTGTCTTATATACTATATAAGAAATCTTAAGTGTTTTAGCCCATTGGGCTCTTCAGCTTTGTTCAAGTGTTTTAAAGGGTGTATTCGATAAAATGGCACACAAAAAATCTTCTGTAGCTTTTAAATCGTATGAGTAAAAACCTAGAAATTTGAGTAGATCTTATCCATAGTGTATTATTTACATCCGCCAAGTTTCATAGTTATACATTCAGTAGTTCCAGTCATGTCGTCGAAACAAGAAATTGTCCGTGAGAAAATTTTGTGCACTCACAATCAAAATCCAGGGGCGTCCCACCGGTGGATTGCTGAAAGGCTTGGAATTGCAAATACAACTGTGTCTCGTGTAATAAGAACCTTCAAGGAGCGTCTGAGTGTCCAAAGGAAGGAAGGTAGTGGTCGTAAAAGTGGTCCAATGGACAGTAAAATGGCCAGGAAAGTCGTACAACAATTCAAGAACCGTCCAAACATGTCAATTCGAGATGTCGCTAAAAAGTCTAAGGTGTCAGTCGATTTTGTGCAGAAACCCATGAAGCGTGCTGGGTTACATGTTTACAAAGTGCAAAAAGCCCCAAACCGGAATGAAAAACAAAACATCACTGCGAAAACCCGCGCCCGGAAACTTTACACGTAGCTGCTCACCAAATCCGGTTGCATCGTGATGGATGACGAAACTTCCGTCAACTTCCTGGGCATGAATATTTCGTTGCCAAGTCGAAGTTCGATGTTCCGGAGGATGTTTGAAAGAAGAAACTATCGAAATTAGCAAAGAAGTTTCTAATCTGGCGATTTGCGGATGTGGTGAAATAAGTGCTCCCTTCATCACTTCCGGAACAATAAACGGTGCGATTTACACGGAAGAGTGCCTTAAGAAACGTCTCTTGCCATTCATTAAGAAGCACAAAGGATCAACTTTGTTTTGGCCTGATCTAGCATCCTGCCACTACACTCGAAACGTTTTGGAGTGGTACCGAGCCAACGGAGTCAATTTTGTGCCAAAGGATATGAACCCACCAAATTCGCCGGAACTTCGTCCAATTGAAAAATTCTGGGCAATTATGAAAACGGAACTTCGCAAACATCCCAAAACTATAAAAACAGAGCTAGAATTGAAGAAAATTTGGGTAAAAACAACAAAAACACAGGGAAAATCGGTTGTACAAAATTTGATGGGTGGAGTGAAAAGGAAGGTGCGGGCATTCGGGATGGGAGAAGATATTGAATAAAACAAATTATGTAAATCAAAACTCATTAGGAGTTCTTCATTCCCTGAAAATTTCAAGAAAATCCGATAATCAGTTTAATTTTGATGAGTATATATGTGTGTGCCATTTTTATCGAATACACCCCTTATGTGATTGATGTGTTTGGTGTGTTTTATGTTTTAATTATTTTTTCAGCTCAGCCCACGGCGCATTGTTTGTTAAAATTTGATAACCTAATTCTACAACTACAATTTCAATATCCTAGGGGTGGGGAACCAGATTCCGAATGACCTGGTGATCCGATGTCAGGCAGCGTGCCCTGTACCGAATGATAAACTCACTAAAGCGATCATCGAGCATTTTTATCTCGGCCAGATGGTGGACCTCAGATGTTCTTGTCCTCGGAGGGGTGTTCAGGATCATCCTGAGGAACTTATTTTGAACACGCTGAGGCTTCAGGTGATGTCTTTTAGCGCAACTCTCCCAGATTGGCATGTCATACTCAATGACCGGAAGTATGATTTGGTTGTAGGCAGAAAGCTTGTTTTTCAGGGATAATGTAGACCTTCTGTTGATCCATGGGTACAATAGCTTCAACAGAACGTTACACTTTGTGACAGTTTATCAACCTGCTCCCTGAAAATATGCTTGCTGTTTATTGAAACGCCAAGATAGACAGCTGATTTGGCCCATTCAACCGTTGTGTTGTTTAGGATTATTTTACAATCCTCAGGTGGAACAAGTTTGTGAGAGTTGGAGTGTTGAAATAGTATGACCTGGGTCTACGCCGCATTGATACAGATCTTCCATTCGGTGAAATATTCTGACAGAACATTCAGGCTTCGCTGCAGTTTCGCTGTAAGCGCTCTTATTACCCTACCATTGTGGACGACTGCGGTATCATCGGCGAACAACGATAGAGATCCATTTTCAGGCAGCGGGGGTATGTCCGAGGTGAATAGGTTGAACAGAAGTGGACCTAGTATACTTCCCTGCGGGACACCGGCGGCAATCTCATGTGCATCGGAAACTGCACCATGCAGCGAAACACGAAACAATGTCCTGTCCGACAGATAGTTTTTAATTATCTTCACCAGAAAGATGGGAAGATTGTATCGTTTTAGCTTGTACACCAAGCCATCATGCCACACGTTATCAAAGGCCTTTTCGATGTAGAGAAGTGCATTGGCAGATGATTTCGAAACAGACTTGTTCCGTCGGAGGATGTTAATGACTCGATTAAGTTGGTGAAATGTCGACCGACCACGTCGGAAGCCAAATTGTACATCGAGCAAGATGTTCAGCTCGTCGGCAGATGAAAGAACTGACTCCCAACACGAGGGGAAGTAGCTGAGTCGCAGGCATTGGTTGAAAACCATTGCCAGATGCTTATAGAACTGGGGGCGCAATTGCTTGAGCTCCAAGTTCATGATGTTGTCGAAACCTAGGGCCTTCATGTTCTTTGAGCCTTTGATATAAGTCAACAATTCGTCTGATGAGATCTCCAACTCTTCTGTGAAATCGTTGGGGCTTAGATGGATGTTAGTAATAAGCACGCTAATGGCAGCTTCGTGTGAACTGGACGATGTTTTGTCCGAGATTACGGGAGCTGACGAAGTGTTGACTTATCTCAGCAGCCTTTTCAGCAGGAGTTATCAATTGATTATTATAGCCATTGCTGCCTAGTGGGATCAACGGTGGAATTGGCCTTGGCTTAGTTTTTAAAATGTTGGTCAACTTCCAGAACGGCTTTGCACAACCTGGGAGGGAGCGATCTTGTCGGCAAAATTGTTATTTCTGAGGTCCAACCATTAATAATTTTCGTCACTCGATTACAGTGACGTTTGAGCGTTGGCAAACCAGTTCGCTGGTATTGCCTCTCGAATGGCGTTGCACAATTGTATCAGTTCTTTAGTGGGTCTATCAATGGGTACTGAGTTGCTCACCTGATCAATCACCAGTACATGTTGCTCCCGGGCCTGGGAGATCGCCAGCTCGATGTTCTGCAGCTGCCGTTTGATGTCATCAATCGAATCAAGGTGCATGTCGAAATCGATGTTGTCGTCAACGTGTTGTCGGAACCTTTCCCAACTGGCGCGATGGTAGTTTCGTCTGGTGATTCGATGCCAGTTGACCGAGGAGCCAACTTCGGCCACCACCGGATAGTGGTCCGAGCTGAGCTCCTGGTGCATGACCGGCTTGGTGATGTTGTTCCCCATGTTGGTGAGGAAGATGTCGATTGTCGAATGGACCCCGGATCTGTTCAACCGGGTGGGAGTATCCGGGCCCAGGGCGGTATAATGGCCCACTTCCAGGTCTTTCTGCTGAATTATTCCGTTCTGGTTGCGCCGGATGTTCCCCAGGTTTTTCGACTCCGATTGCTTCGATAGACTGCAGCTGAAAACTCGGACCCAGATGGTAGTTGATGTTGTAGCACAGGGCGATCGCAACTCCTCCTCCACAAAAATCAAAATGCGAAGGTGTACCCGTTATATAACATTCATGGGTGCCTAAGAGACGGTTGTTACTTAAATATAAAATCTGTGCCTGGAAAGTAGTATGTGTTTGGTAAGTTTACTCTGCAAAATCTACATTATAAGACATCACCCTGTTTTTACGTTATTTTCAAATACACTAATGTAGAAAGCCAATCAATTTTAATATTAGAATTGATGCGTAGAAATATTCCACATAGATAGGTGCAAGAGTTTTGAAAATCGGTCAAGAAATGAATTTGTTATTGACATTCTATGCAATGATTAGCTTGATAGCTTAGATAGCCCTTAGAACAGCTATGGCAGATTATGCACGAATATGGATTGCTGGAAAAACTGACACGCTTGTTCAAAGCAGCGATGGATTGAGTGATGTGTGTCGTCCGAGGATCAGGGACATCCTGGAGTCCCTTCGAATCTTGAAGAGGGTTGCGGCAAGGTGATGGATTGTCGTGTTTGTTGTTTAACATTGTTTTGGAGGGTGTGTGACAAAGAGCTGGGATAGACACAAGTGACATGGTCTTCAGATGATCTGTCCACCTATTTGGCTTCACCGACGACGTTGATATCGTAGCACGTAACTTTGAGGCAATGTCGGAAACGTACATCAGACTTAAAGCTGAAGCTTGTAGGATTGGGCTTGTGATTAATGCGTTGAAAACAAAATACATGAAGAGAAGGGACTCACGAGGAGACAATGTAAGCATCCTACCACGAGTTCAGATCGACGGTGATGAAATCGAGGAAGTAGACGAATTTGTGTATCTGGGCTCATTGGTGACCGCCGATAACGACACCAGCAGAGAGATACAAAGGTGCATTATGGCTGGCAAAAATTTTACAACCCGTAACGCTGGTAGATCACCTTTTCGTGGTGCTTTACGTGGTATCAGACCTGCCACCGAACCCTAGTTCGAATTAATTCAAACTAGGGAACAAATGTGTTTTTGTAGTCAAAGGAACGTATAATAGTCCTTATTACATTTTATGTCTTGTGAAAAGTGACAATACCCGGGTTGCGCCACCGAGGATGAGCTTGGAATAAAGAAAACATGGTTAGTCTGCATTTATGTGAATTCTCATTTTCTATTTCATAGTTTTTTTTTTGATACAGTTTGAATTGGTTAGGACTACACAGATAAAAAGAAACATTGAATTTTCTGCGTTACCTAATGCACATAAAGGAAATGCTAGATTTGGCATAACAGAATGTGATATTTCATGTAGGTTTAAGCCATATAACGCCTGAATCTAGCCTGTTGTATGGAAGAATGCAAACATTGTTGTATGGCGCATGAAAAATTGCTAACAATTTCGGCGATTACGCCTCCTATGGCTTGGAATTAAACGAGGGGATATATTACGCGTTTGTTAAAATTAATTATTTTTTTCTGTGTAGGGTTCTGATGCACGGTCAGTATCGGAGTTATTGCTTGTTTTGTTTGCAATGAATCCGGGTTTGACTGATAAAGGGGCATGTCTTTGAGGAGTGCTGTCGCTCACAAAGGGTTTAAACAGCGGAAACTTTCAATTAAACCTGATGCATTGCCTACAAAACAAACAATGACGGTAATAACACCGAATACTTCATCATTTCTCTATAGTGATGAAGTAACTCGACATGCACTCAACAAAGGCTACGGGATATACTACAATAGATCAAATTACTGGTCGCAGTGGTTTATGTCCCGAACAGAGGAAGTAAATAAGAAAATTTTACACCTCCATCAGTTTATTTACGGCAGCTATGGCTAGTGAAACAACTTCGATCTATGGTTTGTTCGTTCCAGCTGCTCGACCTGGGCCTAAATAAGTCGGCCATCGTGGTCCACACCTACAAGATTCTTCTTGAGCACTTCTGGAGAAAGAAGAGCCAAACGAACGGAAGCCTGGTTCCGGTCATCCGACCGGTTTAAGCGACCGGAAGATTCGATACAAGCTACAATGGAAGACGGAAGACAAGGCGGCAACTTCTTTCGTGCATTGGGCCGGGAGATCGGTGCGGCTGGCCAAACGGTCAAGACGTATTTGACCAAAATAGATATCCACATGCGGAAGCGTGAGTTCAAGCCAGCCGTATCGGAGAACCAAGCGGAACCCAGAAACAACGGCTGAATATTCTGGTCAAAGTGATCTTCCCGGCGAAGCGGAACGTAGTGGTCGTTTTGGACGTTGAGACCTCACGTTTAACGGTAATGACTGGCACGAAAAAGTCTACTTCACCTCCCCAACAAAAGAAATCAGCAGCGATGTACTACGCACGAAGTTCCTAAAGAAGGTGTTGCTGTTGCTCACAATCAACGAAAAGTCAGTAGATCTACTTTATGTCGAGGCTGGTTTTGAACGGCGAGATCTACAGTAAGAAGTGCCTCCCAGAAGTTGCCGCCTTCAATAAAAAGTTTCACAAGCATGACTACTAGGTGTTTTGGCCGAATCTAGCATCGGCCCTCTACTCGAAGCGGGTGCAGGTGGCAATGCAGCGGATGGGCATTCCGGTGGTGACCAAGCATGCCAACCCTTCCAACCCAGTTCTACTCGATCAAAGAGTTCTGGGCCAATTAGAAGAGGACAATATTTTCAAATAATTTCGTGGCCTAAACGACGAAAGATTTGTTTTTAAGGTTAAAAGTTCCGGCTATCTGCCGCATGGTGGCGCGGCTAGAAGTAGAAGGGGTTTTGTGAAGTTTTTAATATTCTTATTCATAAAATGCAATTTGGTTTGGTAAAATATTATTTTTACATTTTGATGAAATTTTCTCACTTTAACTACATTGAAAATGTATTTTCTTTTATATTACGAAATCGAATGTAGTACTAACGAATCTATTCGTTGTTTTCTACAACGAAACTAATTTGTACTTTTTATGATGCTTCTTTTGTAATCAATCTTCCTTGTAAACCTTCAAAAGCACGAAGCATTTGTTGGTACCGAAAGAACATTCGTGTATTGTACGAAAACAATACAAAGAGTTACGAATATTTTGTAACAAATAAAAAGAAACGTCTTTCTAGTGGTTGCATGAATGACTGACAGATTTACTCTATCGACACGAAAGGTATATGAAAAAATAGTGTAACCACGAGGAGTTGTCCAGCGTTTTTCTAATGTTTCTAATATGGGATTTGATCATGTATTTTTGGGAAGAGCTGTTACTGAGTCCGTGGTTAATCTCACTAGGCCATGGTGGCTTGCGAGGAGTTAATTGATCAATGAGTATGAAGAATGAACTCTCGACAGCGCATTAATTTTTATTTTGGGATACATTAACGATTCCCTCCCACTCCAGCATGTATGAGTACGATGGAAAAGAAGCATCGATTGGCCGGTCTTCACTTTCATTTTGTACATAGTAATAAAAGATATTCACCTTCATCAGATCATTTAATCCGATTAAAAGCAATATGAATGTTTATTACAACATACGAGAATTTTTTTCTGTGTACAAAATCCATGTAAACGAAAATAAATTTCCAGGGTAGTAATGGCTTAAGAACATGTTACAAGTTTATTTTTTTTTTAAATGAAGTAGTGAAATGTTAGTTTGGTTTTTGTACTTTTCCAATTACAACTGTTTTACAAATACGTTCCGTCAGATGTTTTTTAATCATTCATTTGTTAATAACGAAGCCGATTAAAAAAAAATTCAAACCAGAAGTCACACCCAAGTGCTAATTTAAGTATCTATCATGTTATATTTGATTAAGTTCTAGTGACTTATTTTTAAGACCGAAGACTAAACTTTTTATGTTATAAATGCAAAATTTAGATGAGCTTAAAATGCGAAGAGAGTTTGCTACGATAGCTTCTATAAATGACGTTATTGCAGAAAAAGTGAATACGACAGAAACATTAGAAAACCTAAATTTAAACACTCCTACGAGTATCATTAGAAATGATTTCCTGTTGTAACAAATATTGTGAAACAATTGTGAAGCATTGTCTTATTTGTAACGAAAACTTTCGTTTTTTTTGCCACAGCTGCAAATGCCCTGCCAAATCATGAATTTTCGTGCAAATTTGTCGGCAAAAACAAATTTAAATTTGACTGGAACATCCCCCCGAGCCGTTTCCAAGTAAAATTTTTGACCTGGGATTTGCCCGAAGTCAGCCTTGACATAGGTTTCATCGTCCATAGAAGACACCCGTCGAACTTGGTCAGCACCTGGTGGTATAGCTTCCGAGCACGGATTTTGGCCACACTATTCTGTTTTATGGTCCGATTTGGATGTTTGCTAGCTCGATACGACTTGATTCCTTCCCGGAGTCGAGTTCTCCTCACGGTACTATGGGCAGCACCGAATTTTCTGGCCAAATCACGGTCCGACAGATTGGGATTCCTCTTAATCGTCTTCAAAATCTTACCACGCAGTTCCACTCCGACGATTGGTTTGAGGCTTCCAAATCATCGTCAATGTTTCCTTATACCGTTTGAAAACGCGCCATACTGTATTTCTGGGCAATTTCAGCTGTTTAGCTAGTCTAGATGCAGACCACAATGGATTTTCAAAATAACTGTGCACAATTTCTTCCCTTCTTTCCGCTTCCATGTTGATTGTTTACAAAGCACAGTCGATTTGCGGAATGTCAAAAATACATACGTGAAGCTGACAAAATTCCCAACACGTGGGCGCCAAGAACTTCCAAATCCGTCCACCAGGAGCGCCACAATATGAGCAAAAGTTTGTTCCAATTCTAAATTAAGCAAGCCTTAATTATATTCAAGATCTGCTTAAAGCTACATTAATACTTTCATAATTGTCAATAGTTTAATGATGTGTTTTTAGGTACAATACATCGTTACTTTGGTTAGAAAATGCGTTAGAAAAGTCAGACACGTAGGACACGTTAAAAAAACATATCACCTCTTAATCAGTTTCCCCGAACAAGACAACAATCAGTGCTAAAACGTTGGAACGAGAAAAAACGATGTTGTTTTTAAAAGAAAATAAAAATGCCGAAATAAGATGCACAGTCTTTAACAGTCGATGTCTATTTCTACAGTCTTTTATTGTTTTCACCACAATCTAAATAAGATGTATCGTTTCGGGGAAACTATAATGGAAAGTTTAATTCTTGCAACGTAATTTATAAAAATAATTTTAAATTTTACTTCTGATAGATAATGAGTAAAGCATGAAACAACTGTACTGTAGCTAGTGTTTGTCAACACAGAAAAAATAAATTATTTTAACAGGCGCGTAAAATTTTCCCTAGTTTAATTCCAAGCCAAAGGAAGTGAAAACAACGAAATTGTTTGCAATCTTTCACTTGCCATTTGTTGTTTGCAATCTTTCATACAACGGACTAGATTCAGGCGTTATCTTGCTTAGATTTTCATTAAATATCCCATTATTTTCTGCCAAATCTAGCATTCCCTTTATGTGCATTAGATAACGCAGAAAACTAAATGTTTCTTACTATCTGTGAATTTAAATCACAAAATACAACCGATGTTCATTTTTCTCCATTGGTTCAGTTTATTACAATCCTCAAGAGTAAATCTCCCAACTCCAAACGCTGAGGTGGTAACAAGTCAAAACACGCACACATTTTTTTTCTATTTTTCTCGGCATAATTGCCCAACAGCTTGAAACGAATTCCGTTGACAATCAACTTTTCCATTCCACTAGCACCAGCAGCAGCGGCGGCCAAATGAGGCTGTCGTTAGCAGGAGTCTTTATTTAGCAGTAAGATCGTTCACAAGCCTAAACTCCAGAACGCTTTGTCAGCAGATTCGAACACCTTTAGGAGAGCAACAATGAATACGAATGATTATAACAGCCACCAGACAGGAACAATGATGACGGGTCATTTGCCGAAAGCCTATCAACATTTAGCAGCTTGATGTTTGTATTTTGTTCTGATGAAACAATCTAAACTCATTAAACAGTGTTAGCACCCTTTGTCGGTTCCTTTGCGCTTTTTCCAAAATTCCATTTGAAATGAAAGGATACCATTGGGAGTTGCTCGAAGGAATCCTTCCTGGTGCGAGAGATTGGGAATGCGATTGAGTTGGATAAAGGGAAATATGTTTCGTTTTGCAATCACTTGGGTAATTGCCCCTAGCCGCGTTGCGCTCGGTGGGATAGGTAGAATCCATAATGGGAGAGTGGCATCGGGTATTATTTGTGAAATGACAAGGTGATGTTTATGATTATAAATGCGGAACAGATCGGGTGATAAATACTAAATAAACAAAACAGCTCAAACAGTTTGAACAAATTATTCCGGAACAATTTGATTCAATGAGTCAACATGATTAACCTCATTTGAATCTAGCAATATGTCGTTCAGGCGTGCAATCAAATAAATCCACTTAATTATTGTTATAGGTTGCCATTCGCATATCTATATAATAAAAATGAGTTGGGGTTTCCTTTGTCACGATTTAACTCGCGAGCGGAAGAACCGTTTGGCATGAATATTTGTACGCAGGAGTTTTTGAGATCGGGGAACGTTTTTAAGATAGTAAGAGACCCCTCCCTCCTCTGAAAGGGGGGGCTCCCATACAAATGAAACACATTTTCTGTATAACTCGACAACTGATCAAGCAATGGAACCCAAATTTAGCATGCGGAAGTTTTTGGAGGCAAAAAATGTTTCTATGGTAGTTGAAGACTCCTCCCCTCTCTAGAAAGGGAGGCTCCCATACAAATAAAACAGAAGTTTCTGCATATATCAAGAATTAATCAAGCAAATGGAACCAAATTTGGCAAGTGGGGTTTTCTGATGGCGAAAAATGTTTGGATGGTAGTTTGAGACCCCTCCCCTCTCTTAGAAGGGGTGTTGTCATACAAATGAAACTGAATTTTCTTCATAACTCTAGATCTAATAAAGCAAATGGAACCAAATTTGGCTTGCGGGCATTTAAAGGCAATAAATGTTTCTATGGTAGTTCGAGACCCGTTATTCCTCTCTGGTAGGGGAGGGGAGGGCTCCCATACAAATGATACACAGGTTTCTGCATAACTCTAAAACTAATGAAGTAAATGGAACCATATTTGACAGGTAGATGTTTTTGAAGGCAAGAAATGTTTATATTGTGGTGTGAGACTCCTGAATGATTCCACGCCAAATCGGTCGGTCACCAAACTCAACTATCTTCGATTTTGATGAAACTTGGTACACGTCTTCGGTATGTTGAAAAAAAAAAATCCACTGGTGTTAAGATTATTTGGATTCAAGAGTAACTTTTGAGATGGGTGTATGTTTTTTTTCCAACATTTTACTTGAAAAATCGTAGTTCAAAAACTATTACATTAAGAGAAAAACTTTATATGGGGGAGTTGTAGAGAACTAAAAAGGCTTTGTAAAAAAAATGTACACTGAAAAAAAATTTTTTTTCGTAAAGAAAAATCGAAAATAAATACTAAAAATCAAATATAAAAAAACATATTTTTAATATTTTTCAAATTTGTTTTGTGGAAATTTGAGAAAAAAGACACGTTTTGAAAAAACTCTAGGATGGACGCTCTTATAATAAAAAGTTTTCCGAAGAGCGAACTTTGGTGCATATTTCAAATTTTGGTTATTCATTATTATAAATGAAAATTAATTATACAATATGGTTTTGAAGATCATTAAAAACAATAATGATGATAATGATAAATCACCTGAACGCAACCGTTTTCGAGATTTTTCGGATTTTATTTCAATAGGATGAAAAAACCTCAGAAAATTCGCTCTTTTCTTAAGTTAATCGAGATTTCCACCAGAAATGATAAATTTTCCAAGATCTTCATATTATAACGTTCACATTACTCTAATGTCCTCTTTTCTTTTGATATCAGGATGATAAGAAGACTCATTTGAAAAGAACAAGATAAATAGCACTATTGTTTTAATATTGCAATCAATATATTTATAATTGTTTTATGGCTGTATCGGTCGGGCCGCTCAGAGAATGAAGGGAGCGAATTTGCTAAAGCGATGAAAGTAACAGCGAGATAGATGTCGCAGGGGCGACAAGTGTGAAATGGACAGATGATGAAATTATGCGGAGGGTCATATAGAAGAAGCATATTAATCGAACTGCTGACTATTTTGCCAAGCTCCAACGATGTTAGAGGTCGGGTGTAGTGTGTGAAAACTACACTCCGAACAGTTCGGTGATGTAGCGATGAAAGTAACACATATTATTTAAGGTAGGTAGACAAATAGCAGCTATAACGTATGTTAGGTATATCTTCTCATAAAAAAAACAGCTAATGTACGCTGCCTGTAAACTACCAGAGATGTTTTATACCTGCATTTCCAAAGGTACCACAGCCAATATATATGCTCATACATAGTCGCATTCATCAGTAAAATCTATCTGAGTGAACTGAAAATGGAGTTTAACATAAAGAAGTGTTGTATGCCGTTTCCCACTAAACGGTGCTCAAAAAACCTTCGTAAATTAACCGAACAAAATGTCAAAAAACTCAAGTTTATGGGCAAAACACATTTGGACACTTCTTTGATGATTTGTGATAATTGTCGTTTGCATTTAAATAGAACGGAACAATCCCATGCTGCAATTTCGGAGCCTAGTGAGAAACCATCAATTACTAACATTATGGATCCACAACCATCTACATCACGGCAAGTAGACTTGTATGGTCTCGAGGAAACGCCATCGGCAATATCATTAATGTCAGTGCCATCTGATAGCAGTGTGCAAGATTATTCAAGGCGCCATAATATTGAGCTATTTAACAAGGGCGTAGCTGGAATCAACGTTTCGCCAATATCGGCTAAAAAGTTCCTGAACGTAAATTATGCCCGCAAAAAGTTCAAAGATGTTTCAAACGGCATTCGGACACACATATTTGGGGATCAAGCGGAGGAGGATGACCTGGAACAATTGAAAGTGAAAGCAGCCGAATATGACGAAATAATCGCGCAGCTAAAGGACCGGTATGCTGATCCAGAAACTTCGAGGGACGATCAAGTAAGGATACTTTCGGTTTTACCACAATCTTGGACAAATCAAAGAGTAATGGCAGAATTTGGAATAACAAACAAGTACATCGTATCACAAGCTAAATTCCTTGCAAAGCACGAAGGTGTTTTAGCTGCCCCTAACGAAAAGCTGGGACACGGTCTGAACCCGGAAATAAAAAACCAAATTTTGCAATTTTACGACAGTGATGAGATTACACGAGCAACCCCTGGTATGAACGACTACGTTTCAGTGAGGAGTGAAGGTAAGAGGGTTCATATTCAAAAGCGCCTTTTAGTTTGTTCATTAAGAGAAGCTTTCATTAAATTTCAAGAGATGTATCAAAATGCTGTTGGGTTTAGCTCTTTTGCAGCACTAAGACCAAAACATTGCAAATTACTTGGCAGCACAGGTTCTCATAACATTTGTGTGTGCACCATTCATGAGAACATTAACTTGATGCTTCATGGTCTTAGAAAATATTCATTCGAGAATGATTATAAATTGTGTTTTGAAGAAATATTATGTAGCTCATCAACTAGAACTAAAAAATGTTACCTCCGTGAATGCGAACGATGTCCAGGCTTTTCAGATTTTGAGAGTAGTTTAACAGACAAATTAGAAAAACGTGGTTTAGTTGAAATATCTTTTGAGCAATGGATTTCAACTGATAGATGTAGTTTAGAGACACTTGTTAAACCAATTGATGAATTTATTGCTTATTTTTGTGAAAAGTTGGAACAATTAGTATCCCACGATTTTGTCAAATCTCAGCAGTCTAGTTTCTTGAGAGATTATAAAAGTTGTCTTAAAGACGGCGAAGTAATAATAATTTGTGATTTTTCTGAAAATTATTCATTTGTTTTTCAAGATGCTGTTCAAAGTAGTTATTGGAGTAATGAGCAAGCCACTATTCACCCTTTTGTCATTTATTACACGGAATCTGGAATACTTAAAAATATCAGTTTCATTGTTATCTCAGAAGTGTTGAAACATGATACGATTGCGGTGCAGGTGTTTATTTAAAAACTAATAAGCTTTTTGCAAACAAAAATTAAAGTAAAGAAAGCTACGTTTATGTCTGACGGGGCAGCATCCCAATATAAAAATAGGAAGAACTTTGCAAGCCTTTGTAAGTTTAAAAAGAAATACAATATTGATGCTGAATGGCATTTTTTCGCAACATCCCACGGTAAGGGACCTTGCGATGCAATTGGTGGTACATTAAAACGAATGGCAAGATATGCAAGCCTTGCTGTACAACATGAACACCCTATAAAAAGTGCATTAGAGTTATTCGAATGGGCGAACCAAAAAAGTGATGATTGTTTAACAAAAATGTCGTTTTGTTATGTATCACATGAAGAGTATGAACAGGGGGTAGCAGAATGGAATGAAATTTACCGACAGACTAAAACGATTGCAGGTACACAAAAGTACCACTCATTCGTTCCAATTTCAGAAAACGAAGTTTTTGTAAAACTGTTTTCGAATGACGAAGAAGGCAGGATTCATAATATATATATAAACAATCAATAGTTTATATAATGTTTATGTAATATTATCAATGACCGAGACTAATAAATGGTATTTATAAATATAAATCCAACCATAATTCATTATTTTTGTCTTATAACTTTAAGTGAAGCTTTTTCAATCGACGAGCTGTTAAGAGTAAGTAAGAGGAACATACATGTGTTTTAAAAAGGCTAAAAACACAAGAGAAACAATCGTTAGCTATTGTTGTTTTAATATCACGAGTAATTTATGAAAAGGGCGAATTTTTTGAGGTTTTGAAATTTTATTGAAAGAAAATCAGAAATATCTTGAAAACGGTTGCGTTTACGTGGTTTATCATTATAATCATTATTGTTTGTAATAATCTCCAAAACCATATTAAAACATCAAAATTTATTTATAAGAATGAATAACCAAAATATACACCAAAGTTCGCTATTTGAAAAACTTTTTTATTATAAGAGCGTCCATCCTATAGTTTTTTTTAAAACGTGTCTTTTTTTCTCAAATTTCCATACAACAAATTAAAAAAATATTAAAAATATGTTTTTTTAGATATTTAATTTTTAGTAATTATTTTTGATTTTTCTTGATGAAAAAAAAAATTTTTTTTCTGTGTATATTTTTTTAAGAAAGGCTTTTTAGTTCCCTACAATTCCTTTATTTAAAGTTTTTCTCTAAATGTAATGGTTTTTGAACTACGATTTTTCAAGTAAAATGTTGGAAAAAACACATACGCCCATCTCAAAAGTTACTCTTGAACCCAAATTATCTTAACACCAGTGGAATTTTTTTTTTCCAACGTACCGAACTCATGTGCCAAGTTTCATCCAAATCAATGATGATCGGGTATGATTTTTGGGATTTCCGGCACATTCTGGATGGAATCCCTCTCCTCCGCTCTCTGTAAGACGGGGGCTCTCATACTAATGAAACACAAATGTGTGCATAACTCGAGAACTAATCAAGCATATGGAACCAAATTTGGCATGTGAAGGTTTTTGGAGGAGAGAAATGTTTCTATGGAAGTTTGAGACTCCTCCACCATCTGGAAGGGGGAGGGAGAGGGGTTTCCATACAAAAACAACACAAATATCTGACTAACTCGAGAACTAACCAAGTAAATGAAACCAAATTTGGCATATGGCATATTTCTGCATAACTCGAGAACAAATCAAACAAATGGAACCAAATTTGGCATGTGGAAGTTTTTGAAGGAAATAAATGTTTCTAAGGTGGTTTGAGACCCCTCCGCCTTCTGGAAGGGGAGACTTCCATAAAAATGAAACATAAATTTTAGCATAACTCGAGAGCCAATGAAGCAAATGAAACCAAATTTGGCATGTTGAGGTTTTTGGAGGCAAGAAATGTTTCTATGGCACTTCACCACCCCTCCTCACTTCAAATGGGGGAGGGGGCTCCCATACAAATCTCCCATACAAATAAAACGCAAATTTCTGCATAACTCGAAAACTAATCAAGTGAATGAAACCTTTTTAGCATATGGGGGTTTTTGGAGGGTAGATTTCTATACACATAAAAATGAATTTCTGTCTGTCTGTGTGCCTATCAGACCCTTATAGACTCGGAAATTTCTGAACCGACCAACGTGAAAATTTATATGACGGGGTTTTTGGGGCTGGGGAAGGTTCTTATGATTGTTTGAGACCCCTACTCTCTCAGGAAGCGGCGATCTCATACAAATGAGACACACATTTCTTCATAACCCGAGAACTATCATGCAAATCGAATCAAATTTGACATGTGGGAGGTTTTGAAGGCAAGAATATTTCTATGGTAGTTCAAGACCCCTCCCCTTTCTGAGGGGGGGGGGGGTGGCTTTAAACAAATTAAACTCAAATTTTTATTTTAATCGATGAGCCCGTGCGATGGTTCGAGAACTCATCAAGCAAATGGAACCAAATTTGGAATGTGGGGGGTTTTGAAGGCAATGATTGTATGGTGGTTTGAGAAACCACCCCCCTCTGGGAGAAACCCCCCCCCCTCTGGGAGGGCTCCCTTACAACAGCTTACTTAAACACAAAACGTGTGTTTCTCGGATAAAAAGCATGTTTTGATAGAAGTTTGAACCCCTGCTTAGTCAAGAAAAAAAAACTCATTTCGAAAAAAAACCATAAGCGTACCAGTTCTATTGAATTTTCCTTCATTTAGTTGCAAGTGTAGCAGCGCACACACCAGGTTCAGCTAGTAAGTAAAAAACATCTCTATATCGCACAGTGATCAGAAAAGCCTTTTGACGTAGACTACGTCTTACGGCAAGGGTAGGGTGTCAAATGAAAATCGAAAATTTTGCGACCGTCACGAAAAACCGTACGTTTTGTACACGAATAACTCAAATAATCCACGATAGATTTACATGATTTCTTCTTCAATCGGTCGGAAATTTTACCGCGCTCCAATTCAATTGTCAAACATTTTTCTCCATCAATAGTAAACTATTGAAAATCACGCAAATATAAGGTGATGTCTTATAATGTCATTTTGCAGAGTAAATTTACCAAATTTCCTATCACAGATTTCAAATCGAAGCAAGGAACGTCTTGCATCATCTTCTTCTTCTTTGTATTAGAGAGGGACTTTAACCAATCATGTCATTCGACTTTCCATGTACGTCTTGCACGCAGCTGAGAACGGCATAAAACGAACACTAAGGAAAATTTTCTCAGTCATTTGGCAGCATTGAAGCTGTGCGGAGGGAGCGCAGGGAGCTGGTCGCTGGGAGCCGGTCGCTGGGAGCCGGTCGCTGGGAGCTGGTTGCAGGGAGCTGCTTCAAGGCTCCACCAAACTGCACAATTTTCGAAGTCACGGCGAAACAATCGCCACGAAGAGGTAAGATGGCGGCTTGCACAAAACCGACGCGATTGTGCGCCCTCATAATCCGCCATTTTGCCTCATCGCGACGATCGCTGTTAGGGAGAGCCTTGCAACTTACCACCACCAGCTGCTACGTGACCACCAGCTGCCTCTGCACCAGCTCCGCTGCCGTACACTTGAAGGCTCCACCAAACTGCAGCAATTTTTTGCCACCGCGGCAGCGAAATCGCGGTGGATAAATCGCCGCTGTGAGATTACATGGCGGCTTGTGGGAGCGCACAAACCAACGCGATTAAAAAACGCATCGCAGTAAGCAGTAGGTGGAAATAATCTGTCCTTTTGAGGACAATAAATTTCAAATAAAAGAGTTGATTATTCAAGAATGAACTAATCTTAAATTAAATTCGGTGCCGTCGGTAAAAATTTCACCCAGCTGGTTTGCGGTATCCATTAATTGATAATCTGTCCTTTTGAGGACAACCAATTGAATCAAAAGAGTTGTTTATAAAAGAATTAAACTTTTATTTCGTTGGGTTTGTGCGCCTACTATGGTGCCAATTCGTTCGCCGCAACTGCAAAAACGCCTGCATGGAGGGCGAGCTGTCGGGAAAATTTTGGCTAGTTGGCGCAACCCGCGATGAATCAATAAATCAATAAATGCTACCAGATACAAATCCATCTTTGCTACTGTCAATTTAAAATTCTCAGCTTGAGAGTTTGTTTGATTGGGATTTTCGTTTCAAATTGTCGATTGGCAGCCAGTGGTATTAGCAAAACTTGTTTTCCCTTCGCCGCATACCTTAAACCACCCAAATTCCCTATCACGGACACCATTTTGGATGTCGAACATGATATTCCGAACCAACATTCTCTGTAAATTCCAATTAGTAGTGTGTTATAAACAGTTGTTCTGTTGTGTTAACGATTCGCGTTGAATAGAGTCCTACCTCTAGGAAGAAAAACGTTTGAGAAACACAATGAAAGTGAGAATGCCTAACCGATTTGATCCAGAACGCTTGGGCAGATTCAGGAAGCGCATAAAGAGCGAACATACGGGAAATCCTCCGAAACGACCATGCACCGATGCAGAGTGAGCTCGTAGTTATCGGGCGAAATTGAAAGCAGTAAGAAGTAATACGTTGCCAACAACTAGTTGGGACGCTGGAGAAGGTCCTTCAACTCGAGGTAGCAAATTGATATTTATTAAATTCAAATCAATTTGACAAAGTGCATGTTATCATAGCAATTGAATATCTCTCTAAGTTATCGCTCCCTGTCTTATTTCAACATAGTATTTATTGTATTCTGGTGATGACATGCGCCGCGTGCTCTTACATAATACGAACCTTCACATGATATCGATACAAATAATGCGCTGAACATGTTTTAATGCGTGATTAACTTATCAGGTGTTTATTTTATATATATAAGAATTTATCATACATTAACCAACCTTTTCTCCCATACTCATTGCAAAGAATAATGATATTTTATAAAACTCACTCTCTTTCTTCTGCGAGATCTAATATATTTATATATATTTCGATTTCTTTAACGCTTCAGCCATAATGGATTCACTAATTTACCTGACATTCATATAGAAAAATTAATAATAAGTTTACAAGAAAACCATAGACCATATTTTAGGTACGCATTTAACCTTATATTTCCAACTATGGCCAAATGTATTCATCACATAGTAAAATTTAGAATATAAAAGTTTTCAATGGAAAAGTAAGAGTGAGCGGTTGTGTATTTTTTGAAGGGCTTATTCCTACCAACACCTATATAACCAAATGAATATAGTGGGAATTTCAATGTTTTGAAATGGAATGGCCGATTGATCACATGAGAAAGTCATTGAGATGTTATAAAGTAGCTTTATATTCCGTATAGTATACCGAATATAGCCGAATGCCCGGAGCGATAATATAAATAAATGCCCGGAGCGATAAAATTAACAAACATTACTGAAATTCGTCCGAACAAGAATCCTTAATGATATGAATATCCATCGAAATTTTTCGACTCAATAATGTTAGTTGGTGACTTTTCATGGTCCAGTTTATCAAACGCCTTGTTAAGCATGTCTTAGCAAAGGTATAAATAGTTGAATATCGTTTCTAGCTAAATTAATGTATGAGTTATAGTTAAAATTGTAATCGTGCGCTACATAATCGACTGAGTCAAGGGACATGTACCCTATATACTTGTATATAACCTTACAACAACTGCAAGATAGTTTTTGTTATTTTCTGTTTGATAAAACTTTCTGAACTTTGAACATTTTTTGAGACGCTTACACATCTGAAAATGTTGCAATTGATTATTGTGTTTTCATAACAATCACTAAACCTGTCGGATATTTTCTGATAACGAATTTTATCGTAATTTTAATTCTAGAGTATTTCAATATTTATTATTACCCTTGAAATCCAGAATTGCTAAAATTGCATAAATTGTAAATTTTTGATTCTTTGAAGTTGAATTATGCAAAGGCATACTACAACTCAGATTGTATACAAATGATCCGAATGGTATGGTATTTAAATGGTGAATGTTGAAAAGGAGACAAGGCATCAGTCAAAATATATGTTTGTATGTACGTATTATAGAATTTCCTCCGCTGCCTGTCGTTACTGAAATCCCCCAAACGACGCAAAAAATTGTTGTTGGTTCCGGCGTTGGTGAGAACTCCAAGATGCAGGCCATTCAGGCACAGTATGACATACGAATAAACATTTAGTAATGTCAAGCGATTATGATTATAAGAATGAGCAGAACTATCATTAATTTAATAATTTTATATTCCCTAACAGATCTATCTTCTAGGCCTTAAAGATAGTCCATCGTAAAACGTGCAACCGTGACTGTGTCATCATTTAAACCAAAAGGCCCTTTTCAGGGCCACCAAAGAGTTATATAGAGTGTACAACAGAATTTTCCCACGCACTGACCTCATAAAGCCAAACGGGTCCACCAAATAATATCTCATGAGCGTACAAAAGAATTTTCTTACATACTGGCTTCAAAACGCTGGTATAATGTCCCATAAGAGCCGCACCCGTCATATTGTGACTTAAACTGCTTCTATCAGTAAAGGGTAAGCGACCGGCACGAATAATTGAAACCTTTTTAACGCTAATAATAGCCACACAGAATTTCGCTGACATTATAATGCATCACTTGGTTTAACGTAGTCTACGTCAACCGGTCGTGTCTTGTACACAACCCCACTGATTTTTCAACTTGGATTCTTCTATAAATGGACGCAGTAACCAAGTATATAATCCTGGCAAATAAAATTAGGTCTTGAATATAATTAAAAGCTACAAAAACGTTTCGGAGACTTAAATTTCGTAAAACTAATAAGAAGTCTGATTTTCAACACAATTTCTTACCTTTGCACTGCAAATTCGTCGAATTGATCTAACCGTACTAGGGAATATACTCGAGCCAGACTCCAAGTTTTCTCTTTAATTGCACTATATCCTCACACCTTTTTGGTGCGTAATTGCACAAACCATAAAAATCACACTTAACTTATTACACTAGCCACACGACAATCTACAAATACGTGATAAAATACTAGAAAACTATGGTATTAATTTTCACAATAATATAAATACGCTTGCACCAATTCTGAACCGTGTTTACAATCTGCTACCCAACACACGTGAAGTGCTGTCAAATGATCTGGGTGTAATAGTGGAGAGCGTTAACTTGTTTATATTTTCTCTTGATTAAAATCAGTACGATTAACATATGTACACAGCTGAGATTAATGTTTTTCGTGATATTAAAAAAGAAGATACATAGCAGTGGCAACTTTTCCGTATTAAATTGGAAGAAAATTATCAGAATCAAATGTTTTGTGTGTTGCCAAACGATTAACGGTAAGTGAACGGGTAAAATTGGGTGAATAACTCGTGTATCAGTAACGTAGATCTGGTGCATATTCATCATGATTTTCCACCGGAGGCCTGCTTATTGAGCACAAGATAGGTCTCCGCTTCCCTACAATTCCACGTCCTGGTTGGCATCAGATCGCCGCAGCAATACCTTCTGATTTTTATATCAACGTTACTCTAATAGCCTTGGATGAGCTTTATAATAAAACTAATACAAGTTTCATCAGCACCATGCTCTGCGCTATCACCAGCGACAGACTCTTCACCGGTCCGTTAAGGAGTTGAACCGACGACCGTGAAAATTTCTCAAAGTTATCTACCGACCAACAAGTGCACACAGATAGTGCGATGGATAAAGTTTCCGCAAGTCTTACCACAATCTACCGTGTTCTATCTCATACAGCAAACAAACAAAGTTTGGGTGAAACACTGCTAAGACTACAACTGAACGACAAACTTTTCTGATTATCATAGTTACATGATATGTTTATGCGGAACCGTCGAAGCGTTAAGAACTTCGTACCTAAACCTTCTCGGTTCAAGTCACTCTTCACCCGAATGGGAAAGAAGGAAAACAAAAATACGCCACAGAGCTATTTTTATCAACACCAACTGTTTAACAGAGCTGGTTTGAGGAGAAGAAAAAAGTTATGCTGGAACTTGGTAGTGATCCAAACGAGTAACTTTTCTTCATCGTAATACGCGATGGATTTGAGATTACAATCGGCAGAAGGAATGCTTTCTCGCCGGTTTTGTCGGCTTGAACAAGACTGAAGGAAAACACAAACAAATATCCCGTCCACCGCTCTAAACGGAAAGTGAAACGCTTCTAAACTGGGGAAACTGGAAATCGGAAAAGAAGAAGCAAAGTGACACGAACAATTTAAGAAAGGATAATCCGCACGATTTCTGTTGCTTGATGTACCGGGACAGAAAAAACTTTATCCGCCAGAACTGGTGATTATAGTCACAACCAATCAACAAACTGGTAAACTTAGATCGTAAGGAAGATTGAGTCGTTATTTCAAGCAATGATTTCAGGTTGCAATTATTTGTTAAGACAATTCATCTACTTTATTCAGATTATGGCCCTTATTCAAAATGTACTTTATGGCTGTTTACTGAGCGTTTTATTCCCGGGGGAGTTACAACACGGAAACAAGGTTCGTAATTGCGGAGACGACCCAATCACTTCACAGATTCCAGTGGTTAATTTGCGGCCTGTCGATAAAACGCAACGATCAATCCGGCAATCTGCTATCCGGTGTGTCAGTTACAGTCGGTTGCTCAGCAGCTGAAGGCAAATTCACGAAGAGTTCAAGAAATGCAGGCCGCCTGCTGCTCAAGAAGAAGAAAGATAAATTCAATTGTTGCGGACCATGCTTATCGTCCTTTCGATTACCAATAAAATTTTCCCAACCAAAGAGTCGTTTGCTTTGCTGGCTTCTTTTGATCTTATCCCACTACTGCTACATAATCAATCAATTCTGGCGGTGGATAACAGGTAGCTAATCAGAATGTCGAAGTCACAGAGATTTGAACCCGGAATAAGAGATACAGATTTGTTTTAGAATCTTTTGAGCATGCTGGGTTATTTTAAAGACTTGAGTTTTTCAATATTTTAAAAATACAATTTTGCATCATTTGCATAGGTCTCAATAAATTTAGTTTATCACTGTGTTTGTCAAAATGAGAGAACCTTCATGGTCACGCGAGCGTTTGTCGCTCCCGGAACCTTATGCTCTTGCAAATATTTTTTCCCAGTATCCCTAACTGGGTCCGGCTGAGCCCAGGTTGCCAGTGACTGGCAAACGGCTCCTGTTATGGAGGCAAGATGCGGAATTAAAATGAGCATCCCGGAGGGCAGCGGGGCTGTGGGGGCTCAGCAGTTGCTGACTCTTTTGAGTTTCTTCCAAAATCCTGCCGTATCCGAGGCGCAGCCCCTGTCAAAGTGGAGTCAAGGGAAAAAGCTTCCAGGCTCTTCACTCTCAACCTGAGCGTCTGAAGTTCTCCGCCATGCTGTGGGGCGGCCTGCAAACCGACGTCTGTTCTCCACATTAGGTGGCTAATCATCGTCCTCGCACAGCGTGGGTCTCAAACAGTGGGGCTGAGCACGATGGTCCTCCGGCGAGACAGGGGAGTTGATGCAGGCCCTACATGCCAGCCGTAAAAAATAATAGTTATGGAAGCACGCGATGCAAATATGGACCAGAACAATTGGCACAGACCCAGGCAAGGAAAAAAGGATCTAACGATTGGAAACTCGGAACATAGAACTGCAAGCACTCTCAATTTCGGGAAGTACCTCCGCATTCCTTTCTGACTTACCGAGGTCCGGCAAGTTCGACATTGTAGCGATGCAGATCGTTTGCTGACAAGAATCGACGGTACATACGCATAAGGATGGTTACACCATCTTACCCAGAGCTGCGGCAACACATACGAAGCTTCAGAGTGCCGTTTTTATCGATGGGTGGAACCGCAAAAACGCGTGATTGCTGGTGGCCAATTGACAACAGATCGTACGTTGAACTACAAAGGCCGTCTTCACTGTCAGCATAATCAATGCATGCTTCTCCTAGGAAATGATGATGACGACAAGGGACGCTTACACGCATCTTGAACGGGAACACAACAGCTCTCTAACCATGACGTTAAACGCCATCGAGACTCAATGCTTAAGTCCACCAGGAGGAGAAATACAGCAGACCGGTTATAGGAAAGTTCACCGCCCACCAGCTTACAGAACGAAATGGCCCCAATATCGATTTTGCTGCCTGAAGAACATGGTTGTATAGCCTTCCATATCGTTACACCACAACAGACCGAATCACAAATCGACCACGTTTTTGCTGATGGAAGATACTTTCTCGAATATTATGGACACGAGAACGTATTGCGTCACCAAATTGACTTGTGACCACTATCCTGGTAAAGTCAAAAGTGCGCCAAAGACTTTCCGTTAGAAAACACTACTACCGGCGTCCGCCACAGCAATTCGAGCGACCGAAGCTACCCGAAGTCGTGTAACTAATTACGCGAAAAGCCTTTGATGCAGCGTTGTCGGAAGAGGAAGAGTCAATCGAAGCCACTCTGGTGGACTGCTAGAGACGGTCAAAGCAGCCATCGACACTGCGGCAGCGATGGCACCATAGGGTTTCTGGAACAGAAATTGTCTGACGTTGAGTTTCAAACGGTTCTAGATGAGAAGAATGCCCGCGGGCATTGTTTGCTGCAGCAATCCTTCAAAATGTGGAGCGATACAAACAAAGCTGAAGACATCAAACCTGTCTCTACCGGCATAAGAAGCACATCACCCGAGGAGTTGGAGTGCGGAAGAAATGGAGCTGCTGCAATCGATCTCAACAGGTACGCGTGTGTAGTCCATAAGAACTCAACGATTCCGGTAAAAGTTTCTGCTGCGATCCGAAATGTGTCGGGATAAAGACGGAGGTATTCGAACGACGAACGTGGACGACGAGAAAGGTAGAAGCAGCAATACGATGAACACTTGAATGGCGTTACGAGGTGAATACCAACAATAAAAGCATGTTAGAAATTATTTCATTGGTATAGAACAAGGTGATGCCAACCTAATGATTGTTAGTTATATGATGCTATCAAACAAAGCTTGAGAATAATAAAGCAGCTGAAAGAATGGTACGGGAGCGAACTTATAAATGAACTCCGATAAGTTGGTGGTTTGTCTGCATCGACTAATAGTTAGATCTGGAACACAGAACAGTGACCGGAGGGGTGAAAGAGGAGTCGTGGTATGACCAATATTCAAAAAGGGTATTGCCAGTCGTGAGACCCGTCTATTCTACGTGGCCTACAAAGCGCTTCTTCACTTCAGGTTATCCTCCGTCAGTTCATCGTTAGAAAAGCAAATTTGAGGGAAGTTATCAAGCCGTTTTGTGAACGGTCGACTGACAACTGACTAAATTTACGTTGCGTGGAGATCGTCAGAGTGTCGTGAATATCGTCCCCACACACCTGCTGTTCATCGACTTAAAGGCCGCATACGATACTATTGATCGTGAAGAGTTAGTGGTAGAGGAGCAGCAGACGAGAACCTTTTTCTTATAGAACCGACCCGAATTATCAAGGCTACGATGGCGGTGTACAGTGTTACGCGTGAAGTGATATTCGCGCTATTGAACTCGTTTAGAAACACGCAAAGCGAATCTTCGACAAGGCGATGGTCTTTTTGCCTCCTGTTCACAACATTGCGTTTGAAGGTGTTGTTACGAAACGCAAATCAACAAGCGGTGGCACGATATTCATCATGCTTCGCTGACGACGTGGACATTGTCGGCAGAACGTTCCGTATGGTAGCTGATCAGTACACCAATCGAAGTGCGCAGCGTGAAGCGGAAAAAGGTTGTATTGAAGGTGAATGCATCAAAGACCACGTATATGTTGGTCAGGTTCGGTGTGGAAACTGAGTACGCGAGATACAGGCTGTACAGGCAGAACTAATATGACAATCGACGAGATGAGTTCCAGATGGTGGATGGAGTTTGTGTACTTTTGTGATTACCGGTTACGTCGGATATCAACCTGGCAACAGAGAGCAATTCAAGCAACACCAAACCGTCATTGTTAAGCTGCAGCAACTTTGATTGTGACCTAATTGGGGTAACATTGAAGAAAGTTTAACTGGGTTGCAACGTGCTGCTAGGCATCCAGACGGAAGTCATGCTCACTATGGACTTCACCAGCACCTTGAGGTCTGCTAAACTTCACCTTCATACAAAAATGTACGGTACAAAACACTTCCGATTATACCGATAGTTCTCTACGGTACGAGACGGGCAATGCCAAGAAGGTCCTGGCAAGCACTTGGAATTTGCGTAACTGACGCGTGCTGTAGCACAATCTTTGGCGTGTATGAAATTGTGTATGGAAGAGAAGCAGCAGTTTTATGGCGAACAAAAAAATCCAGAAAATTAAGACAAGACGCAGATGAGTCGGTGAGCTAGGTGGTTAAACCAAGTGGGAGCAAGATCTGAAGTGTGGGACATTTGAGAACTGAGGTCAAGCAGCCCTCAACCGAGTTTCATGGAGAAAAACACGTGACGGAGGTGCGGTTCTACCATAGATATGTTGACCAGCACAACAAGTCAGTGACATCCATAAATCATGGTAAGGTATTAAATTAATCACAAAAGTGTTAAATCAGAAAAGCTCATATAATTCCAAGGCACAATTAGGTAAACAGCTTCTGAGCCATTACAGAGAGTTCTTTGCATCATATACTGGCTCAGTGACCGACATTGCCCGAGTAGATATCATTATTTGAAAACCATTTGCCAGGTTCAGAACGATATCATTCGTCGTTTCTGCAATATGAACGTGAAAACCTCGGAACATCTGTTTTTGTGTCAGGATGTTGTACAAGAGCAGACTTAAATTTCAGCCCGTCAGTAGCTATACGCAACCTAAAGAAATTTCAACGTAAAATCCCGTGAAGGTGGTGGTTTTATAAACCCACCTATTTGAATGCGATGCGCGTTTCAGGCTGGCTGGGCTTGACAAATGGTGATCTAGCTTTGTAGATGCGAATTAGAATAGGTAACAGGTATAACACAAACGTTCAACCCAGTGACAGCGGTTCTAGGCCCAACAAAAATAAAAACAAATGAAAAGGTATTGGAATTTCGAAATATCTATTAATATATCGTGTGTCGTAGAATTTGTAATTATTTTTTACTGAAAATCATGTTATTTTACCGACAACAGTGGGCGACGGTCAATTTTTCGTCATTGATCATATTACAAGAGAAGGTTGTTTGCGCCGTATTTTGTTTTCAAAATGAATTAAAATCATTGGAAAGCTGCTAATTAAGCACACTGCGAAGTAGCCACACCGTGATTTGGCGATCAGATTTGAATGCACGCTTCATAGAATAAGTGAGAACCGAAAGATGTTCAGCAGTGAAGCCACAGAAAATCATTGAATTGTAGTCGACAGACGATCATCTAAAACAAGCTGCGGTTTAACGGCATCCGAATGTTCCTGGTCATCAACAAGTATTCTCAGAAACGGGTAGCACTTTTTCAATCCATCTCTTACTTTGTCCAATGGGGCTTACCTGTTCGAACGGATGGTCTTTAAAAGATTGCTCGATCAG